>VXBI01011499.1:464837-486523 GCA_013397375.1 Toxostoma redivivum | reverse complement strand
AAAAAAAGGAGAGGAAAAAAGGGGGGGAAAAAAGTTTATGTAACGCACAGAAGGGGGGAAGCGTTTTGTTGTGCTGGGGTTCGGAGCGGCCGCTCCGGCTCCGCGGAGCCCCGCGGGCGGCGGTGCCTGCGCTCCCCCGGGCGGCCGCGGCTCCGCGCTGCAGCCGCCCCGAGCATCCTTCGGGGAGAGCACCCCGAGCATCCTCCGGGGAGCGCGCCCCGAGCATCCTCCGGGAAGGGCACCCCGAGCATCCTTCGGGGAGGGCACCCCGAGCATCCTCCGGGAAGGGCACCCCGAGCATCCTTCGGGGAGGGCACCCCGAGCATCCCCCGGGGAGGGCACCCCGAGCATCCCCCGGGGAGCGCACCCCGAGCATCCCCCGGGGAGCGCACCCCGAGCATCCTCCGGGGAGCGCACCCCGAGCCCGCAGCCTGCAATGGGAACTCTCGGATCCCTCCCGGCCCCGCGGTGTCTGCGTGGAGCCGGCAGCACACCCGCCCTGAGCGCGCTGGTCTGTCACAGCCACAGCCACATCCATCCGCCACCAGAGCCTGAAGCAGTTCAGGGCACGAGTCACGGTCTTTTGGCACAGAAGTGAGGCAGCAAGGGTTTGCAGCAGCAGCACCTGCGCTGACAACCTCTGCACCTCAAAGAGATCAGCCCAAAACTCAAGCAGGGGTCTGTGCGCTGAATTTAAGTGAGCATCTCCAAAGGAAGTCTTAAGAATTGCAACCTGGGGATGGTTAGATTCGATGTCAGGAAACATTTCTTCACTGAAAAGGTGATAAGGCATTTGAGCAGGCTGCCCAGGGAAGCAGTGGAATCACCATCCCTGGAAATGTTCAGAAGTCATCAAGCTATGGCATGATTTAGTGGTGGACATGGAGGTGCTGAACTGGACTCAATGAGCTCACAGGTCTTTTCCAACCTTAATGATTCTAGAAATTTAAGCATCCCTATCTTTCTGGTTCTCAGTAAAGACTGAGAAAATTAATGGAAAGAGCAACCAGGAAACACTTATCTGGCCAAAGTATTCCCCTGATTTTGAAGGATAAGAGCATATGATAAACAAAAAGTGGTATTATTTAGAGTTATGGAAGCTATCCATAAAATGCAGACATAAGAATGACCAAAGTCACAGGACCACCTTCATTTTACATCTGTCCAGCCCTTACTGCTCTTAGACATAGTGCAGTCTTCACTGAATGCAACTTTATTGCTTTTAGAGAGAGATTGTCCTTTTCCAATCCCTCTCTTGGTGAATAACTGCTTTGCTCTGAGACTCTGCCATCTGGACCAGACTGACAGGATGATGAAGGACTAAACCATGCTGTCTCTGAAAGCTGAAATCGGGGGAGTAGGGTGATGATGAAGCCTGTAGCTGTGCAACTCAAGTGTTTGCTAGCCCAAGGAAAGCCTCTTGCTGTTCTGCCCCTTCTTTCCCAGCTCTCTGTGCACTTGCCCAACTAATTCCCTGACTCCGACAGCTTTCAACACCTCTTCTTCTTCTGGGTTTCAGTAATGCTGAGCTTTCAAGTGCTGGGAGATAATGCAGAATGTCCCAGCCTGTCCTCTGTCTCCTTGGTGTTGTTCACACCTGAGCAAGGAGAGCAGAGCAGCTGAAGACAGAGGAAGAAGTCAGAGAGCAGCAAGAGACCTCTGCAGACCAGCCTGTGAAATCACAAGGAGCAGTTCACAGCCCTGGGGCCACCACCTGAGTCTTCCACTGGCCAGGAACCCACGGAGCCACCACCCTCTCTTGGTGACCCACTGGCTTCTCTTCCTTGTTCGAGTCTCCTTCTGCAGATGCTCCTCTTCGCTACCCTGCTCTCCAGGGATTTCTGCATCTGCTTCTCTCCTCTGCTCCTCTCTGTGTCTTCATGTTGTCTCTGTGCAACCTCACCTAAAGGCCATAATTCTAATTCCCTTTCCCTGTCTCTTGTGATTTATAGATCTGCTTCCCTGCTCCACCTCTCCCAGTTGAGGTCTCTCCCTCTAACACCACCCAAAAGACAACTCCCCCCCAGCTGCAGCCCAGCGTGGTGGGAGCAGAGCTGCTCAGCTGACAGCTCTGGGAGGTCCCCCATGGCCTCAGGAGCATGCTGCCTTTCCCACAGGCATCCTAGGAGACATATTTGGCTTAGACTTCTCACATACTCAGTGATTTTATTTTTTTTTTTCTCCATGCCATCTTTACTCTGTGGCCTTTCGTCTCCTTTCAGCTAAAATTCCTGTGCAGGCTTCTGGCATTTCAAATCTCAGCTACTCCCACCTCTTTTTCTTTCTGGCCTTGAAAAGCACTGTCTCATCCAACTTGTACCCAGCTCAAACACTGCTATGAGCATCCTTTCGTCAGGGGAGGCTTTTGCTCTGCTGCTGCTGCCTCTGGCCCCCTTCCTCTGCCCTGCTATGCTCAGGAGAAGCCCCTTCCTTCTGCTTTAAGGCTCAAATGTATCATTCACCAACCAGATAAAATTTCTGCCCTCATCTAGCCCTTAATATAAGCTTTATTTGCCCATTTGATAGATTTTCAGGCAGGCACCTTGTCCATCACTCCCACCACTCAGGTGTGAGACAAGCCCACCACAAACACCCACACAACCACTCTCTTGCCTTCTGTCAAAATCACTGTCACAAGCTCTCAGAAAATCTTTACTGTGGACTGCCCCTCTGCTGGGCTCATTTCTGGTGCTGCTGTTCCATCATTTTCTTCTGCTTTTCCTTCTCTTCACCTACTTTGTCAATCCCCTTTGCCTCTTCTTCAGTGCTAAGCTCTCTAGAACAGGGCCCATTTTTTTTCCTTAACCATTCAATACTCAATCTGGTGATGTCCTGGTCCTTGATTAAGATTCCTGTGGTGGTATGAATCATTAGGATTGATTCCCTGGTGCTATACTGTCATTTGGTGCATTTGCTACAGCTCTTGGTAGCAATTGTATTTAACTTTGCTTCAGCACCTCAGTTCTGAAGGTAGGAAATGTGTGATATTAATTACCTCTAATCACAGCTGACATTAACAGTGCTAGTAGAAAACCCATAGAAATAAGTACCATAATTCCTTGTCTCAGAATGGAGATACAAGTTTCTCTAGCATTACACTTTTTTAACCCATTTCACTGAAATTTAATGTAGTTATTTAACTTTCATTTTCTTCCAGCTGCTAACCCCTCACCTAGTTCAAATGATTCATCCCTGCTGCATTCACTGCCCAGGAATGTTGGCTTTCAACAAACTACAGCAAATAATGTAAAATAAACACGAGATGTGCTTTCATCTGACAACAATCTGGGTTAAGTACATATTTCACACACTGCACCACAGGATATGTTAAATTAAAATCAGAACCACCAGATTTAAAAATCCAATGCCAATTCAAACCATTGATGAGTTATTTCTGTATTCACTTATATCCAACAGTGGGCATGAGCAACAGCCAGTGCTTTGTTAACCCTGAAATGTGCCATTTGACAACTTTTTCTGCATTAGTTGAGGGAAACCAAGAATTTTGATTTGAAACTACACCTTGTGGAAATTACTCTTATATACTTGAGTATTCTGATCTCCTTGAACAAAATTAAGAGCATACCAGTAGTTGTGTCTCCATCTTCCTCTTCTTTTAGTGCTCTACATTTCCTAAACTGCTTTCAATTGCTCTATGAAAAAGCAACCTGGAATGGCTTCCTTGAAATGCTAAATATGATTTTATATGTCTGCTCCTTCATGCTGCTAGAATCATGTGGTCTGGGGTCTTGCATGTATTTATTTCCTTGTCAAAAGACATAGGGGAGCTACATTTGAAATAAATATTGTAAAAAGGAGATTACAGAGATAGGAATCTGGCTGAAAAATGACAGTGTACTGGGCAAGACTCAGATTTAATGCACTCTTACTCTAGATTTCCATAGTGTAATATTTTGTGAATCTAGCTTCTCATTCCAAGGATAGGAATTGTGCCTAGTTGGTGATTTACTTTGAAGATATGCAGAATAGGCATTATAATATTTCCTTTAGACTTTTAATATAGGACTAGAGATTCCCTAAAATTTAGGAAGCCTTCTGTTTGGTGCCATGTTGCTATGTTTAGACTCTAAAAGTCAAAAAATTAAATGCTGGGGCTAGCAAGAGGAAAGGAGAATTATTTTGGTTCATTTCTTTTCTTGACATTATGGCTTGATGAGGTTATTGCTTTCTTTCTGCAGTGTCTGCTTGAAGAGATGAGCAGGGACCTTTTGGAGAGCTTTGCTTCTGCACTCTCCTCTTTCTGAGTTGCTTGGAAGGATCTGAGCTTATGGGAATGACTGAAGTGTCCTGGGGACAGAAAAAGAAGCAGTTAAAAGTTTCATTTTAATAGGTTAATGGTTCCTGGACACTGAAGGATCCACCACTTGCCAAAACTACTTCTTACTTTTCTTCTTTCAGCTTTCATGCTGCTGTAAATCTAGACATCATCTTTCCCTGACCAAGGAAAAACATTGACCTTTTCTGGTGTTGACAAAAACAGCAGAAGACAAATCCAGATACAAATATTTTCATCCATTGCCACAGAAACTCCTTGAGAGCCCTATAGCCCTGTCTGGTCAGCTGAAATGTGAACTTGAAATGTGTCTCCCTTGGCTGAGAATGGATGGAAAACCTTTCTCTAACAAAGCAGTGCTATGTATTCTTCCACCCACCCAGGGAGGAGAAACATCTCTTTACCTATAACCTCTTTTGGTTCTTTTAGGTCAGGTTTTGTATAAGGAAAGTGATGAAACTTACTTCTAGGACTAGAGGCTGAAGGTGGTGATAAGAAGAGCAGAGCAGTTGGCTTTAAAAGATAAGTGCCTTTTATAAGACATTTATTCTAGCTGAGACTTGAGAGACAACGGAATGTTTGTATTTCCAGAATTAGAATGGCTTTTTTGCTGTGCTGCTACAGTAATTAAGGTTTAGAGCTCAGTTCAAAACCTAATACTACCACAGTACCACAGCTGGCAAAGAAGAGAGAATAAATAAGCTAAGAGTTCTTCCTCCTTCAAAATGAAGGCAAAAAAAAGAGTCAGGATTTTCAAAATTATGGAAAAATTAATTATAAGGGATTTTCTCAGCTGGCTTCAATGATCTTTAGATCATTGAAGTCCTTGGAGACAATACTGCTAGGAAAAAAACGGAGTACCAAAGGAGAAGAGCACTGAACCTCAGCCACTGTAGAGCAGAATTAGATATTCCCACCTTTCTGTGAATGTCTATATACTTGATTAGAGTAACTTTCCAGCTTCTTTCAGTGTCTGAAGCCCTTTTTCTTTAATCTCCAGCTGTGCCTATATTGTAGGTTAGGCACTGGTTGGTCTGTGCAAGGATACAGGGAAGAGAAGCAGGTACATCACTGAAGAGGCGAAGCTGAGGAGACCCTAGGTCAAGGTTTGCTCCAAATGTTTCTCTTCTCTACCAATGATTGGTAAAATCATTCACAGTATCTCCATGGGCCAGCTCACTACAGAGCTGCATGGAAATCTTCCATGGTAACACCTTTCCCACCAGGAAAAAAAAACAAAAACAAAACAACAAACAAAAAGCTAAAAATGCTAATTTGTTAAAAATAAACAGATTTCTCTAAAATTAAAAGAAAAATTAAGAAAATACTCCTTTGGAAAGAAAAAGAATCTTAGAGAAAGTCTTCAAAGATCTTGCCTGAACTTTCTGAAAGCAAATGTTTTAGTTTTTCAGCTTGAAAAGATGGGTTACCAGGGTTTGACTTTCATTTTGTAGTACATGAAAAAACAATATTTTTCAAGGCGGAGTAAGAATGAGATGAATTTTTGTCAAAATGAAACTTTGAGAGCAGTTCAAGAAGGGGTTTTTAAGAGAGTTGGGGGATGATTTGTTTTGGCCTCATAGGAAATAGGAGAACAAAAAAATCAGTACTTTTTTTTTTCATTCTGAGCAAGGATTTTTCAAACCCACTTCATTCCCTGTGGACTAAAAAAATCCATGTCTCACCCATCCTTAGTACTCAGGAGCCTGCATACTTTTGCAGTGGCAGGGCTGGAGTCATGCTGTGGGTGCTTGTTGGGAGCACAGCCAAAGCACTGTGCTGTCAGGGGCATAGAAACTGCAGCTCGTGGGCAGGAGTGGGTGAGCCTGAGAATTACCCAGGCTGGCCTGAAAATTGGCAGCCTGCTTGGAAAGCATCCATGACCTCCAAGTGCCCAAGTTTAGAGGCCAGCCCAGGAAAAGCCTGATTTAACAACCCTGGGACACCCGGGAGGCCTTTTTTGGAGAAGTGCAAACCTTTAGTCACACGCACACGCCCCACCTCAAGCAGCAAACCCAGTCATTCTTAAAGAATGTCTTGAAAATAATTAAATGGCTTTAAATCATGTTCCAGGAGATTAAATTTTTCTGCCTTGCATTTCTTACAGTTACCAGCTTATAAGGTAGCATGTCAAAGCAACAAAAGGTCATACGTGGCACTCCTTGCTGCTTCCAATAAGGAGCAGCCTGGGACATTACAACTCCTTTGCTTTGCTGAGGAGAGAAGAGAAGAAAAACACAACAGTCCTGGCTTAGGCTAAGTAGTGTCAACAGACTTTCTGCATCTGCAAGTTCTCTCTAGTCACGAAATTTTCACAGAAAATAGGCACTGTATTTAAGCAGAGCTGATGCACCCTTTTCCTGCAAAATTTGTTGTTTTATACACATCCAACTGCTAAAACATACATAGTGTCCCCCAGACTCCTTAATGCAAGTGCAGAGTGGTGCTTTTGGGATTGCTTTACCTCCTGTGAAGTTGTGGATGTCTTCCAAACATGAAGAGTAATATGGAAATTATGTATTGAACAGAAAAAGCATCTGTCCTCTGATGGAATTTGAATATTCCCATCATTTCTCCAGTATTTGTAGAAACAAACAAACAAAAACCCCCAGATTAAAAATGAGGAAAAACTCTAAATAATACCAGTGTGGTATCACCTGCTGAGCTTGGAGGGATGTTTTGCTTTCCTTCTCTTTCTTTTTTTCACTTTCATGAGACTTAAATACCCATATTTTAAGACCATCCATGGTGAAGAAAAAATAAAGTGTCATCAGCAACAGGCAGAAGCAGCACTTGGAATAACACACTGCAAACAAACGCCTTGACCTCACAGTGAAACCTTTCTGCTACACCACCTTTGCAATCTCCTTTTTCACAAGGCTTTTCAAATCTGCTTAATTGTGATTCTTAGGGGAATCTCAGCTTCCTTTTCTTATCAGAGAAAAATTTAGGTGCTATTTCTGACCACTCCTCTAAATCACAACCCCGTGTCTTGCTCCAGTTCCTGGCACCCCAAAGCACAGTATAGATGTGGCTCTAATAACCTCTCCTGGACAAGCTGCTGGTTTCCTCACATGGAGAAAGGGCTTAGAGAAGACTAGAGAGCTCAGGATAAATGAAAAAGCTTCTCAAAATTTTTCTCTCTCTTTTCAAGTTTGACAAAAACGTCATGGAGGAGGAAATAGGGAAAAGTGAAAATGACAGTTTATGGTCTTTGTGTCACACAGAATATGAAAGATGGGAAAGGAAAAAGAGATAAAAGAAATGGAAGAAATAATATAAAAAATGAATGAAAGAGAGGAAATGGTCATGGCACGGGAAGAAAGTGAGAGACAAAGTGGCTAAGAAAAGAGGGAGATGAAAATTTAAAGGAAACATGTGAGGCAGCAAAATAGTAGCTGTACATGTTTCTAGTGGAAAATAATTATGGGGCACGTATAAGCAAATATGACATTAAAAATTACACAATAGCAGATAAGTAAAGGCTGTGGGTAGGTCTGGATAGTTCTCCTCCAAATAAGGCAGCTGAAAGTCAGCAGTCCCTTATTGCAGCTATTGTGAAGCTAAAGTTCACTTGTACTGAAATGTTTCCTTACTTTGTATCATAGCCTGATAAGTGATTTGTTCCACTGGGAGAAAATGTTTTATCACCACGGCCCATGTGTGTTTTGTTGGCACAGTATCTGAAGTGCAATTATTCAATATAATTTTTCAGCTGGTGGGTATTTGTTTTAATTTTTAACAAAGGCGGGGTAAAACAAGTGTTTTCCAAAATTTGCACTTTCTCATCTCTTCTGTTGTTACTTTTCCTCTCTGTCTACAGCCAGATCCACTCCCTAAAGCACTGAGGCACTTCAGACCTTAAATCAAAGCACCTTTGAGTGTTTTTAACGCGCTGCTCACCCACAGGCACTCACACCCCTTGTTGCAGTGGCTGTTCCCACTGTCCCTGTGCTGATGGCCTTGAGGAGGCCAAGCACTGTCACTTCTGATTCCATCAAGGGGCACTGCAGGGACTGCAAACATAGCAAACCAAGTGCCAAAGCTGCACGAGACCTACTGGTTCTCCCAGCACAGCCACTGCTGGGTGACAGCTTTTACAACAATCTCACACTTGTTAAACTCCTCCTCTCCCTGATTTCATATGCTGAGCAGTAGCCAAAGCCATAATCTGTGATCTTTATACCTCCCAAGAATCTTCAAGCCATATGGTTTAACAAACAGGTGCCCTTCTTACAATTAAAATGACCTGGAAATGAGAAAGAACTTTTCCTAAATGTGCTATGTAAATGTCACCTTTCTTTCAAGATGGTTTTTTTTTTCTCTCAGCTCTATTTACACAATAACCTTTATTTTGCTGGACTTATTTCTCTTCAGTTCCTGAATTATACAGGCTTTAGATTAAAATAAAAGTTATCCCTTTCCTTTGCCTGTGCAGACATGTGAGCCTCTGTCTAAACTGAAGAAGATCACAACTTTCTAGCATAAAGCATGTGATGTTCTGTGGTAAATGGTACCTTTTACCTTTTTAACCAATAATCTTTGAAAAGTACATAGAAATTAGGCAAGGTTGGGCAATATGTTACCATTATCTGCCAAGAGGGGCTGTTATAGTGTACAACTGCTATAAATCACAGACTTTGTAAATGCTGATGCTGTGGGAAGTATCCTACATTCAATTATGAAACGATTTTCTTTCTTTGATGATGGGTGACCATCCCCAAGCCACTGACCACATGTCATGAGATGTGTCCCATGGGATTTCCTTGGAGATAAGTTGCAGATCAAGACATTGGAATGCTGCTTGACTGCAGGTCTATTAGAAAGCAGACAGAGAATGAAAACAAGGAGAAAGCAATCATATAGAAAAGAACAAAAAAAAAAAAAAAAAGAAGTGTGGCCCTGGGTAGAAACCAGAACCTAAAATTTCTTTTGGTTAGAGAGCTTACTGACAAGTCCAGCCATCATTTCACAACAAGGAAATGAACTTGTTGATTGTTCCCACTGGTCCAGGAAGAAAAACAACGCAGGATAAATAAACAGGGTTGCCCCAAATAAATATTTGTCTCTAAGTATCAGTGTCAAAACAGCATCCTCCTGGAAATGGACTGGCATGATCCTCTTTTACTGGGATGGGGGAAAAGCTGCATGCAGTCACTGGACAGCTCATGGGCTTAGGGATACAGAGCTGTGGAACTAGGACATTGCAGGGAAGACTTGTCTCTCCTTCATCTGCAAAAGTCCAAGGAAGAAACTACCAGTAAGTGAGAGAAGTAGCATAAAGTCAGTCTCACTTCTCAAGGTGACCTGTCTTCCCTTTCTCTGAGCCAGTGCTGTTGCCTTATTGAGCTGGCTGAAAACCAAAGGGAATTTTGCCACTTGAAACTGTTCACATTTAAAACAAAAAGACTTTCAGAATTCCTACAAGGCAGAAATCTAATAACAATCTGACAACTGTGGAAAATACTTAGTGCAGTATTCTGAGACTTCACTTAAAATGTTATATCTTAATGCATGGAATTTCATCTGTGGATTGGTTAAAGGCCTGGCAGCAGGAGTACTGGGCATGAGCAAGGACCACTAACAATTCCTCTGAAACACTGTCCCTTGCAGCCCAAACTCTTCTGTGATACTTCAGTGGCAGCATGTTACAATGACCTCTGGGCAGTGATAAGGATCAAAGTGATCACAGAATCAATGAGGTTGGAAAATACCTCTGAGATCATCGAGTCCAACCTGTGACTGATCACTGCCATGTCACCCAGACCAGGACACTGAGTGCCACGTCCAGTTTTCCTTAAACACCTCCTGGATTCCACCTCTCTGGGCAGCCCACTCCAATGTCTAATCACTCTTTCTATGAAAAAGTTCCTCCTAATGTCCAGCCTAAACCTCCCCTGGCACAGCTTAAGACTATGTCCTTGTTGGATCCCAGAAACCTGGAGTTTTTCAGCTTTCTGTGCTTTCAGGCACAGACCCCCTGGAGAACACTGCTTTTGACCTGAAGTCTTACAGACAGCTTCTAAATATGAGTGGTGAAGTAGAAATCACAAGTGTGTAGTGAATTAGAAGTGTGTGCTTTCACAGGGTGATGGGTTTTAAATTTGAGGTTTTTATAGTATAGTAATAGGTATAGGACAAGATGGTGAATTTTGGGCGTTGTCTCTTTGTTCATCTTTCTTCCTTCTTCTTCATGGTTTTCAAGTAATAGTTTCTAGTTGGTCAGTCAGTGTCACTCTAAGAGTCATAGGAATCTAATTATTGGGTCAACAGTATAAATAATATAAGTACTAATTCTCTATTGGACTGTTTAGCCTTAAAAGACTTTGTAGCAGTTGCCTCTGTGGCCATTTTTCCTCACTTCTAGCAGGTAGCTGGAAGTGCTGTCATACTTTCTGTACTTTCTGATAAGATATAATAAACATCCAAGCCCAAACACGAGAAAAACTGTTTCAATCGTGTTTCTGTTAATCCTGGCTCTGAGAGAAAACAGATGAGACTGAGACAAACCCCTAATTAGGTGGTGCAAAGCTCCTGCACAGTGCCACCACTTGTCCTCTTGTCCTGACATTTGTTACCTGGGAGAAGAGACCAACCCCACCTGGCCACGCTCCTGTCAGGGAGCTGTAGAGAGTGACAGGGTCTGTCCTGAGCCTCCTTTTCTCCAGGCTAAACACCCCCAGCTCCCCCAGGACTTGTGCTCCAGAACCTTCACCAGCCTCACTGCCCTTCTCTGGACTCTCTCCAGCACCAAAATGTCCTTGAAGGGGGGACCCAGAGCTGGACACAGGACTCAATGTCCTCAATGGCTTGGGGCAGCAGCAGGCACAGCAGGCACAGCAGGCAGGGTGGTGGCACTGCCCCATTCGTGGGTCCAACCTTCTGAGCTCCTTCCAGCTGGGGAGCACTGTGAGTCAGTGCTGCTCAGTGTACAAGCTGTAACTCCAGTTTGCACAGACATGGAGAGGACATAGGAACAAAGATTAGCTCCAATTCTTGTAAAAGGTTGGGTTTTGGCAAGTCTTTCTATCAGCTTGCTGCCCCCTTGCCAATCCTCTTTATTTAATTACTACATTTTAGAGGTATGGAATGGGAAAAGACCTCTTGAACCACCATTCCCCCTCCTCAGATGACTCCACAGGTGACTACATCCCAGAATTATCTTCAGAAACCTGTTCAAACTCCACCTTAAAAGGTTTTGAGGTTTTTTTAACATCATGGCTTAACACAAATATTGAAACTTGAGATCCTGATAACATTCTGACTGCAAACTTTGAACTAACCTCCAAGCAGGTTATTTTGTGCCATCAGATGACTTATTATTCTGCAATGACATTTCCCTTTCCTCTGAGCATGTCACACTGTGATTAAGAAGTGAGTTGTTTATCTCCTGCTCACAATCATTTGTAAGGATCGAAACACCCTTTCCACATCACCATCCACCCCTCCTGTGCTCCCTTACTTTGTCATTTAGCTTTATGACCAGTTTAAGGTTCTTAAGCCAGATCTGAATGCGTGGGACAGCACAGCGTTTGTTCCAGACACAGGGAGAGAATGCTGAGGTAGGATTTTATACACATCTCTGAAATCCCGTGGTGCATTCTGTTATGATCCCTCCACTCAGAAGTTTTATGGAACAGTCAAGTTTCAAGGCCAGGAGTCACCATCACCATCATCTGCAGTTTTTCACCTGCTCAATCCCTTAATACCCCTAAGGGAATTGCTGCTCCCTCTTAAGTGTATGAACTCTCCTGAGCCAAGTAACTTCTGTTTAAAGTAAAATCTGCTCCTCAAAAAAAAAAAAGTCCTGTTTTGCCTACATCACCTTTCACTATCAAATACCTTCTCTTAACATAAGAGCTAATAAACTATGAGCAAGCCATCTGCTGACTTCATCAGTAAGTTAAACACACAGAGCTTCAACTCTGCCTTTGTGAAGCAAACTTTTCCACATATCCAAGGCTTTTTGAACTCTGTCTGGTTGGTCACATTCATTTTGAAGAAGATGCTAAAGCAGACACAGCACTGCAGAAGAGGTCTTGGAGTCTGGCTTAGTCCAGATATCCAAAATAGGGGATTTTCCTGAGGCTCACCCATGGGCCACATCTCTTCAATGGAAATTTGTAGCACAACTTCCCTATGCTGCCCCCAAGGAGCTGCTTTTTAGGGGCTGGGAAATGGAAACCATTTCCTTGCACCTCCATGAAGAATCCAGGTAAAAGTTGTGGGTCACTGATTCTCTCTGGGGATGGGAACAAGGAAGAGAGCCTGCTTTTGAGGACATTTCTTTCTCACAAGCCCTGATGCAGTTACCTGTTTGGGAGACAGGTTTTTATATCTACATTGTCACAGCACTGAAGAGATCTGAAGAGATGCAGAGTCAGGGTCAGAGCCTCGCTGTGCTGGACATTTCTGATTCAAGACCTAAACCTGTTCTCTGCTCTGGGAATAGCAATGCTTTTTTTTTTTTCCTTTTTTCTGCAGAGCCAGAATGCTCACAGGCTCACAGGGCTTTTGTTTACAGTTTGTCTCACTATGGTTTAAAGTAAAAAATATAGTAATGATCAGCCTGGTTCTTCTGTATTGTTTCAACCAGTGCCTTATTTTCTTTCTTCTAACTCTCCAGCAGTGTTTCCAGAGGTTCAAAGGGCTTGAAAGCTAGGACATCAGAAAACAGGTTGTCAAGTCCAGAAGACTAATATGTAGTACAAAATAATAGTAGTCTTCTCTTTTTTTTTTTTTTTTAATCTTTTAATTCTTGACCTGTAACAAAAAGATATATAAAATTATTGACATTTTAAGGGAAACAGGTTGGATCATGAGATTTCTACAGGCATTAAAAATAATGATTTATCACTTCATTAGAGTTTACTTTCCTGTCTAATTCTCAGTGACAGCTCTCTCGTACATGGTTAGTAAAGGTGTTCAGTAAAGAAACTGGGGCTAAACTCAGTAGGAAGCAATTGTGGAACACATTTACCACAGAGAAGCCTTATGAAAGCAGAGATTGTATTCACTGCTTTCACTTGGAAAACAGTACTGGGATGTGGATGAAGAAAAATTAATTGATACATGCTGTTACTCTTCATTTTATTCTCTGAATAAAAACTGGCATAAATTCAAGCCAAGTCATCCAGCCCTTGGATTTGTTTAAAAAGAGGGTAAGAAGTGAAGGAGATTGCATCCCATCTAAGGTTTGACTTGCATCTCATAAAGAGATGGGGAAGATGTAAATGAACTTAATTCCTATTTAATGTTGTGGATTTTGCCTAAATTCTTCTCTAGAAATAAAAATGTAGTATCTCCTTATTTAGGAAATAAAGGCTGTGATGAAAATGATGAAGCAAAAGGTACTGGGAAGGTTCTGGATCCTGATAGTCCCTCTGCTTTAGCTGCTCTCATCACTATCATTTTTATGGGCACTGGGCTGGACTGGGATGTGGCTGCTGTTTGTGCAGCAGATGAACGACGGTGTGACCAGAGCATTCAGGAGGAATTGGTTTTGTTTCAGGCTGTGACACAGACTTTCTCCATAATGTTGAATAAATTACCTATGCAAAGAAAAAACATAAAGGTAGTGAGGCAAATGCATTCATTGCCAGTACTTAAACAGTGGAGTTTATAGCATTTCAGCTTTAGAAACAGTATGGTTTTTAAAAACGATATAATTTTTAAAAGAAACATAACATCAAGATTTACCCTGTTATCTTGCAAAGTGAGTTTTCCCTACATAACAATTTGGATGATTTTGTTCTTAGTAAAAACAGAATTAAATTCTTTAAGAGCAAAAATAGCTATTTAGAAAAACAATAATAAGCAAGCAACAATAAGTGTATGTCATTACTGCACTCCAGAAATGAAGCCCATCTGAAATCTCCTCTCTAAATCTTACTCCACTGAGCTCCTGTGGGCACCCAGACCCCAGTGAAGGAAGAAGAGATGGCAGAGGAGAAATGGATGAAGAGCTCAGCCAATAAAACCCAAGAGCAGTGCTTGATAAAATAGATGGAAAACAGTAAGTACAAATGCCAAGCATGACTTAAGGAAAGTTGCCCATTTCATTTTCCTCAGCCTCAGAGGGAGTGGTTGGCTAAGTTAGTTTGTGTCCCCAGAAAGTGTGGTCTCCCCAGAAATTGCTCTCTGCACAAGAAATGGGAAGGCCACTTCTGCCAACCCAGATCTTTGGACGATTTCATCACATTGCAGAGAAGTATCTGCCATCCCCCCAGGCACCATATGGACCAGAGCTTGTGGATGTTCTTATGGGATTGAGTAATTATATTTTCATTTTCCCTCGTGTTTACTGGAGGGAAAGAAGCTATCAAATTTTAAAGAAGCAAGTGGAAAATCCATGGAATAAAAGGAAACGGAAGGACCGAGTGCTAAATTACTGAAGAGAGGAAGGAAAAATAACCCATCTTCCAAACCTGTAATGCTTCCAGCAAGAGAAAAGAGACACACAATGCAAAAAGAACAGAGGAAGCAGCACTGACTTCGAAGGTCCAAATCTTCTCCTCTGTGCTGTACAATGTGTGCAATTTTGACTTTTGTACACATATGGAGAAAGTGAAATAGCATCTCTTCTCTGAAAAGTTAAATTACTCAAGAACTTTAGAACATTACAGGACATGTTCGCTAACATTTTCAGTGAGTTAAGCAAGTCAGAGGAGATGCAGCAGCTCCACCTTTCTTCTGTAAGACAATATTGGCACCTCAAAGGACATGGTGGCCATGGAGAACTTGCTTTTCATGGTCACTAAGTACACCTGAGGAGTGCCAGCACCATTCCTGGTGCTCTGCTGAATACAAAATATACAGAGCTCTCATTAAAATGAATTCCATGTAAAGGTTCAACCCAGACACTCCAGGAGACAGTGGGAGGGTTGCAAAGTCAGTCACAAGAATATAGGACTCTTTTCCAAAAATGCCTCCTTAATGTAGAAATACCATGACCAAAACTGACTTGGACTCTCAAGACTGTAAATCCTGCTGACAGACACCTTAAAAATGCCTCTCTGGTTTTTCCTTTTGAAAATGCTGTGCCCAAGAACAACTAAAAGCAACTCACCCTGTGGAAAGGATACTGAGGGAACCGCAGACTCCCTGAATGTCACTGGATTTAGAAAGCTGATCTTGTAGCCACACAGTGTCCCCAACTTCCTGCTTACAAACTGCTTTAGCATTGACTCAGTAGGAATAACACCATCCACTGAATCACCCACCCATCTGCAACACCTGCTTCTTCCTCACTATTCCTCCTTCCCTGGGATGACTCAGTTGAGCTGCTCTGAGCCTGGGAGATGGGAGAACACCATTCCTAGAGACACATGGCTTGGGGGGATTCAAGGCTCCCTACCAATTACTGGTTTTCTGCAATCTGGGATGCAATAATCCCTTGTCCACTCCCTGTGACTCCACACAGTTGGGGGGTGTTTTGCAATTTGTCCAGCCCTGCCTATCTGGAACACTTTCCTGCCGAGACAGTGACTCACTTCCTCTTTAGGAAGCTCACTCAAAATCCTTTTCACTTTAGCTTATAAACTATTATTAACTCCATCTGTAAAGCAAAACTTTTTACTCATCAGTAGTGCTAAATGGGAATTTTCCAGTGATACACACTTTTTTTTAAATTGGAAGATGTTGATTTGTTAGAACATAAATCTTTTTTAGAAACAAACCAGTTTTTCTTAGGCTTTCATCAGAAAAAGTGTTTGCATCCGAAGAAGAACAGCTCAGCTTAGCCAGGACACCAGTGGTTAGGTCCCTGACACAGCAAAACTGAGCTTTTTGATCCACAGGGATCTGAACCTGGCCACACTATCCTCCACAGTGCCATAACAGCAATCCTCTCTTAGAATGGAGCAAGTTCATGGTCTCCCACTGATGATGTTTTATTGACTGACCAGTCAGTATTTTCAGAACTTGGTCCTGATATCTTCTCCTTTTTACATCAGTGCTTAATACTTAGGTGACTGGCAGTTCAGGAAAACCACAAATTTTTTTTTAAGTCTTTCTCATTTTCCAATGAAGCTTAAAAAAAATCTCAAGTTGTTCTCACTGAGGAGCAGGATGTTTTCAAAACCTTAAAGGTTATCACAGAAGAGGAGAAATACAGAAGATTCCAGGTGAATTGTACTCAGTTTTTCTCAGAAATAGTCCCAAGCAGGAGGTCACTCCAGTCATGTCACAAACACACAGCTTGCAGCAGTGGGATGTTTTAGGACTGGTGGCAAATTTCTATGTGATGTACCTTCATCATAAAAAAGACCACACAAATCAGTGTTTCCTCTGAAGTCCTTTAAATTTATTAAATTTCGGATGAGCAAGGTGATGGGTTTCTGTGGCTGATGGACACTCCAAATTTGTTAGAACCTAGGCATAACTGCACATTTGGATTTTGTTCAGATAGTAGATTGTCCATTACCCATGTGTCTGTGTTTTTCCATGGGCTATAAAAGCAAGACTCAATTAGCAACTGTGGCTGGTTTTCCCTCGGTTTTCACCCATGGATCAGGATATGTCTTTCAGAGGCAGTTTCAGAAATAAACTTACAATTAAATTCTGATATTTAAATATATATTCAGTAGTTTAGTCTTTGAAAATGCTCCTTTTTGCAGTCAGAAGAGTGCCATTATCATCTGAACTATATCCCTATTTTGTATTCCTATAGTATTGCTCAGTAGGAATCATGGGGCTAATGGAACTATTCCCGCTCATTTTGGTTTTTGTAATCTGTTATTCATCAAGTGTTGAGCTTCTGGGGCTTTTACAAACTATATCAACTATCTTACACCTCTAGATTGCTCCCTGTGTAAGAGCCAAGAAGTCCTGGAACTGCTGACCACCATGGTCCTGCAAAAGCCATCATGTGCTGTTCAGCACCCATTTGATCCACACAAGCAAACAGGATGGTGGCAGATCTTTCTGAGAAGCAGAACACCCTCCTGTATGAGGACACACTGTCTTTTTAAGTGTGTTTACTTAATTGCAAGGCTCCATGGTGAGAAAGGGCTTCTTTCTGCTAAGAGAACTTCATCACTGGAGATATCTCATTTCTAGGGAAAATGCTTGTCATCTGTTTCTAGGAAAGACATTATTTCAGGGAGACAGCCTTGGCTGTGCTTGCTTTCCATGTACATGCTGTGGACCCATATTTACTGCTAGAACAAAAGGACAAGTGAGGGAAATGTCTGTGCAAAGGAAATTTTCAACCTAAGAGTGAAGAGTCTCAAAGGGTTTTGACTGCAAAGGAAAAGGAAAGAAAAAATCCAAGCCAATCTGCCTTTTCCACCCCCTCTATTTGTCAGTTGCTCCCCCTCCTTTAGACTGTCAGATTTCACTCCCATTCTACTGTATGGGCACATAAATCTTGCCAGAAATGCTTCACTCACTTAACACCTACCTGCTGGAGCTTAGATTCAGAGAGAGGGGAGAAAAAGCAACCTCAAATCCTGGCAATTCTTATAAATCACAGTGTTGCTAATCTCTTTTCAAGAGAGTCAAATGTAAAGTCATGTTCCTTCTTGTGAAAACATTACTAGCCTGTGGGTGTCAACACAGCCTTCTTTTCCAAGAAATCTGTTGCATCCCACAGCGACTCTAGAGAAATTGCACTCTGATGACAGTGAAGAAAGTCTGCTAGAAAAACAGCACACGCCAATTCCATACAACAGCAACCTCAACAAGTACTTGTTTTTGTAAGATCAACTCTCTCTAATTTCACAAAAAGCAGAACTGAACTTGACCAAGATATGTTTTATGTGAGTTGTTTTTACAACCTCATCGTTGTGAGCTCTTTCCCCACCCCAAAAATCACATTTTCAGCTTCCTTATTCATTCCATGCCAAGACACACTATCCCATATCTTTACAGCACCCATATAGAATAAACAAGAACATAAACCACCTGGCTGCTACCTTTACACATCCTTCTACACCCTGTCTTCTAACAGTGGGATGTCTCTTCCTCTGGGAGCTCCTCAGCACCAAATAGGTCAGCCCTTGCAGTTACCCTGTTTTGATAAAAGTCTTGTCACTTCCTGAGGAAAAGATCATCCCCAATCCCTCAGACCCTTGCCGAAATCCATCTAATCATGAGATCTGAGGAAATCCCAAGATGCTTCCCGGATTATTATCTGGAAGGTGTCCATAGACAACTTTGCAGGGAAAGAGCCTTTAACAGGAAGTGTTTTTGCAACTAAGTGAAGGAAACAAGAGATGCTTTATGAGAAAGGACAGAAGAATCTCAATTATTCAGAATGCAGTACATTACCAAAAGGCAGAAGCCTTTAAGTATTTTAAGGGTGGCTAAAAAGAATATGAGAACTCCTTTTTCCACATGGAAGAGACAAGGGCTAATGGATGCAAGTTACTCCTGGACACATTTTGATTACAAACAAGAAAAAAATTTTTACAATGTGAGCAATCAGCCATTGGAATGATCTGGCCAGGGAAGTGGTGAATTGGATGCTTTCAAGATGCAGCTGGGAGTCTGCTGGGCTATCTTGTCTAGACTGTGCTTTTACCCAGAGAGGTTAGACCAGAGATTCTTGAGGTCCTTTCCAAAATGCTATTTTATGATTCTAATTGCATTTGAAGTCACATGGAGTGTGGGTTCTCCTCTATGTTAGAAGTTAACAGAACAGAAAAATAATTCAAATTTGTGTGCAAGATGATGAGCACTGTAAAATGACCGCAGATCCTCCGAGTTAATTCCTGCATTACCCTGTCTGAACCATTGGGATTAACAGTTTGTGTGTGTGTTTGGTTTATGTATTCATTTATTTGGGTAGAGAGAAAAGCTCATATACCCATTTGTGTGTGTTGCAGTAGTGTCTAGAGCTCAGACCATGACTTCGCCTGGGCTGTGTTTCTGTCCAAAATAATGACTCGGCGTGTGACAAGTTCATATGAAGTCATGGGGCAGTCTGAGAAAGCTCCACTCCAAACAAGACTTATCCTTTCCAGTCCTCCCATTTCCCTTTGTGTAGTTACCACACTGCCAGGGTGAAGTCAAGCCTTTTCAGACTGCCCTGAGAAAGCACATACCAGGCTGTGTCTGTCAGCCTTGCATGCACACCTTAGGCATGAACAGGCAAAGCTTGGTGCCTCACACCCCTTGAGGGGTGCACTTGCTGGCTGATGTGCTGTCACCATGGGATACTTTATTATGGGAGAGTTTGTTAAAATATAAACAGACTCTGAGCTACCAAAAAAAAAATTGTTCAAATGCAACTACTCACATGGAAATTAGTGCCTGCTCAAGACAAAGAGCTGGTTCCACCTCACACAGGGTTCTTCACCTTTATCTTCCAAAGAGCAGGAGGAAGAAGTCACCTCCTCCTTCTAAAGTTCACCTCTCACTTCATGCAGGGGCAAGGCCTGGAGAACTGCTGCTGTTTGTGATTCCCTCTCTCCCTCTCCCTCCCCAGCAGTCCAGCCTGGACTGCCCAGACCCAGGAGAGATCAGCCCAAGAGTTGGCTGTGCAAAGGGGTTTGGAATAATGACCCCACCAGGGATCCCAGCAGTCCCCACCTCACAGCATCAACCACCCCTCTCCCACCTCACTGTGACCACCTCTATGGACCATCTGTCCTCTCCCAAATCTCTTTCTTCTCTGATGGTCTACAAGTCTGGGAAAATCTGACAAAACCTTCCAAAACCCATCAACAATAAGGCAGAAAAAGGAACAGAAGAAAATGTCACTGAAAACAAATGAACTAAAAGACAAAAAGAAACACACACATGTTTTAGAATTACTGTCTGAGAGATTTGGAAGAAAAAAAAAATCATTTTTCTATGAATTATTTCCTATTAAAATTTTGTAGCAAATCATGACCCCAATAAGAGCATTGGCAAGCTGGCATCCATTTTGTTCTGGTTCATTAATCCATTCTGAGAGGTGACAGCCCATATAATGATTTCTTGGCAAGGCAAAGAGGCAGTTCTTTGGGTAAATCATAACTCCACTGGCATCACATGGCACCACAATAATTTACACCACACAAGGGCCTATTCCACCATCTGAATTCCCTTGCCCATCACATTGCAGCTTGTATCCAGGCCAGCTTGACTTTTATGGTTAACATCCCCATCGTTTGTTATTCACATCGTGGCAGAAACTTGAAGTCACAGGCAGGATGCTGCTTGCACAGGGTTAGATGCTGTGACAACATATGCAACACAATTCCAAAGAGCTTTCACTCTTCCTCTGCTGTTATCTGTCACGTTCCTACCCCCAGTCCATCCAGATAGATTTTCACCAAGTGCTTAAATGGCTGAACTTTGGCCAAGAAGGCACCATGGAATTACTCACAGTGGCAGGCCAGATGAAATGTAAGTATCACCAATTCATCCAATTATTTTTCAATAGAAGCTGAGGCCAGAAGGGACTTTGTACATCATTACTCTTGATATTCCAGACATTCTTGTTTGCAGTGTGGTTCTGTGGAAAGAAATAATAGTTTGTTTCATTGACAAGAGAGGACAAGTAAAAATTAGCAGATTTTATGGGACATAAAAAAGCCCATTAGAAAATTATATTTAGAGAGAGAGTTGTGTTTTTTTTGTGCAACACAACTCTTTAGCATGTTTCAAAATAAAATGTCGGTGAAAATAATATGACTGTGCTTACCAAATATTATTTTTGCGTCATGTATAAATTTAGAGAGATTATAAAAGAATAATACAGGAATGTGATCGATAAGAGGAGGGGGAAAGGGATGGTAGTTTAAAATACACCTTTTTTTTAGCTCTATTCACAGAAGAAGCTAATGGTGGCTTCCTGAAAGGTGTTTTTGGTAATACTTCCCTTCCATGCTTCAGTTCATTTGCTGTTTCTGTAAAACTGAACTTGAGCACAAATCCAAACCATAAATATGGACACCTCAGGACTTCTGGATTCTCTGAGATTTGAATCCAGATCTCTGTTCTACATATGAGCCAGGACAGAAGTCTAGGTCTGAATGTCCTCAAATACTATGGCTCTACTTGTGGGTCCCCAGTGTCCTCAGCTGGGTCTTCTCTCCACTGGAAAGGCAATTATTAACCAGGAAATGAGCAGGGAGAATCTCTTAAAAAATACTTGCAAAACGAGAGTTGAACAACTAGAGCTGGAATCTGCTTGGAAATGACTCTATAAACAGAACTTCCCATGAATCAAAAAACCTCTTTACATTTTTGTTGCAACTTGATTTAAATTTCTAGGTTATTCAAATTTATGTGAAATGGAGATAAACCTCCAAGATTCAGTCACTTTTAATAGCATGAGATACAGACTTCTCAAACCTGCTGTGAAAGCTGAAACCTGGGCCAGCTTTTCATCCACAAGCCGAACTTAACATCAGTAAAAAAGACATCACACTCTTCTCTCATTTCCTATATAGTTTAAGGA
>VXBI01011499.1:353897-464778 GCA_013397375.1 Toxostoma redivivum | reverse complement strand
GAGGCGGGGGGGGGAAAACCACAAAAAAACCCACAAAAAACCAAAAAAACAAACCAACCCAGGAATATCCAGGACAGAAAAAAATTATTCCTGAAAAACACAATCCTTTCTTACTCTGGTGCTTCCACTTCAATCAGATGCTTTGTTTCATACATTTAGCTGCTTGCATGCATCCCCAAATCTTCCTGGGAGATACAGAGTCTCTTTGCAAGCAGGTCACACCTCAGAGGTGACCCAGAAACCCTCTCAGCAAAGCACTTGCCTGCACCCATCAGAGGCTGAGCACAGCTGAATTGGCACCTTAACCCATATAAAGCCACCACTGCCAGCTCCAGGCAGGAATTTTCTAACTCTTTGTTCAAAAAAAAAATAAAATAAAAAATCTCTCCAGCCAAAATCCCCTCCTGGCCTGCAAATATGTTCAGGCACACACCTCTGTGTTGTAAATGAAATATCTGGCTTGCTGCAAAGCCGTGCTGAAGGAGCCAACTGGAAGCGAGCAGAGTGAGCTGGGAGAAGGTGTTTGAGCTATTGAATTTAGTGAATTCATCTATGTCTCATCCAAAGGAGCACTGCACATTTCCCTTCATGTTGGTGGGGATGAATTTACCACCTGGTATTTTCATACCCAGTAATGGGTGTTTTGAGGAGGACTTCTTGAACTGCCTCATGTGGAAGACACTCACCTTTCATCCTGCTTGCAAAGGGGAGCAAAGCCCTTATGCCATCCACTGACTTCAACAGGAAGAGTTACAAGGGACTCAAGGTGTCCTGTTTAGTCCCAATAATGCAATTATTGTGCCCAGACTGTATAGTTTCAAATCAAGCTGAAGAAAGTGGGGCCTTAGAAACCACTAATGAACACTGGTCCAAAGAACTGCAACTTATATATGCCTTTGGATACACAAAACATTTCTAACAGGGTTGGTATGAACAGCTTAAAATTTGATACTATGTTTTTTCTGCTTTCTAGATTTCAGCACTTTTTAAAGGGTCACAGTAGTAAGAGGGAAAAAAAATGAATATTCAGTGGAAGGGATTTTGCCTGTTTGTTAATGAACTAGGAGGGCAACTGATCACAATTCCATCTGGGACAATGAAAAGACCAAAGCATGAAATCATAAACTTTCATTCTAAGAGTAAATTGGTACTGAAAACTGTCTGAGTCAGTGCCAACAGTCTGATCTCTGATCTTTGGTATACATGCATTCAGGTTTATTCCAGTGTAATACATGAGGTACTGTGAAGTAATAATGAAGCAATGAGGTAATACTGAAATAATTAATGAAACCTAAATTTTCCCAGATAGCAGTAGTAGAGTATCTAGCAGTCTTGAAAAGCTGTGCAAGGTTTGAAAAACACTATATCAAACATTTATTGGGCAGAGTTTATATATTACTATAATTTTCTTCCAGATTTTACTGTCTTCAGAAGTCAATAAAGAAAAGCAGAAAGAAAAAGCAGAAAGAAAGGCTGGATTCCTCAGGATCATTGAGCTATTATTTTCCTGAGGGCTTAATTCTCCACACCCAACAGACATCTGTCTGATCTGCTACCAAAAATCCCCAGCAATAAAGAATCTATTTAGCTCTTGTTGAACTTGGCACATGGTAATTCAAATTAAATTCGTAAAGGTGAAGAGCAACTGTCAGGCCCCACATGTGTAGGAGGACACAATTGTGCAGCAAATTGTGGGAGGCAGCACCTGACCATGTCAAACATGAGGGTTTTTCCTAAGAAGAATCCACCCAATCTCCACAAGCTGAGCCTTGCAGGCAGGTGCTCCTTCTACTGTGTCCTGAATAAGCAGCTCTTATAAGCCCCCTCATAAGCAAGGAAAAAAAGCTTTTAAGAGGGGAGAAAAGGGGAAGAAGCATCAGTTTGGGAAAGCATAGCCACTCAGTACAAATGAATACCAGGAACACCTTTAGCAGCAGTCTGAGTTAATTTAATGTCACAAAATTAATACCAGGAACACCTTTAGCAGCAGTCTGAGTTTAAATTAATGTCACACTTTCCATGTGTGAATGCCCAGCAGGTGAATGCAACTTCTATCCATCACCCAGGAGCATCTCTCCACCTTCCACACACTAAATAAAGCACAGCAGGTCCTGTGCCACTCGTGTCACCTTCCAGAGGCCAGTTCTTCCAGTGTTTAGTGTGTGCAGCAAGCTTGCATGGGCTTACCACTGCTTAGAAAGAAACTCTTCCATCCCAGGAGGTTTCTGTGCCCCAGTGCCATCCTTTGGGAGCTGTGATGTTTCCCAAGTGCTCCCAGCCTGCTGCACTTTGCCTGTGTGAGGTTTCTGCATTCAGGCTTTTCTTTCATTCACCAGCAAGGGGAGCAAAGGACACTTTTCTCCTTGGAGCTCCTGACTGCAAGATTTACAGTCTGGGATCTGTCTGGGATTTTTTCCTCCTTTGGCAGCCAGGTCCTTAGACTCTTCAGGTACCATGCTGTCATAGGAGTCTCCAAGACCAAGCCTGCTGAGATGCATTTCTTGATACCTAGTATAGAGACATTTTGGTGGGGCAGCATCCTCAGGAGAAACTACCAGTGCTCTTCTAAATTCCTCAAGCCACTATTGCCACATCCTACATCAGACTGCAGGCTCAGCAGGCATTGTCCTGTCACTCTGTGATTTTTTGGACTGCAGTGTTGAGGCACAGTGAGAGATGGCTGCTCCCTAGGAAAAGGGAGCCAGGAGCCCAGACTCATAACAAGGCATCAATGCATCAGCTCCAGGGCTTCTTGGACTCATTGTGCAGTTCCCTAAATAGGCAGAAAAATAACTTGTTAAAAAGAAAGAAAAGTGTAGCTATTTCCTGACCAAAGGAGCTGAGTTAACTCAGAAGAAACAAAGAAGAGAAGAAATGAAGGGTCAGGACCATGCAGCAGGAATGAGGCAGGGTATGGCATGAGTAGAGGAGGAGGAAGGGTGCAAGGTGGTGTTCTTGGAGGTGGCAAACCGTAGTACTGGTTCACCTGCTGTGGGTGAGCACACACTGCTGCTCACCTCTGTGCTGTGCAGCAGGAGAACCCTGGAGAGCAGCTCTCTAGAAATGGGAGCTGCATGTCCTCCACTGGTTACCATTACTTGATAGCAGGAGACCTCTCCTCTCTGAAGCATTTTTGTGCTTACAGTGAGTTAAAAAGCAGTGTTGTGCTTGTTCTTTCTCTTTTTACCTATGGATGGGAGTAAAGAGCTTTTTACCTCTGAAGCACCGAATCACTGGGCTTACAATAAATATATCCACTTTAACAAAATGCAAGACATAGGAAGTGTTCACAACAGTCAAGAAGAATAGATTATCACATCAGTCTTGGCAATATTTATAGTTTTCCATGCATTTATACATTTCATGTGGTGCAGCTGACGTAAAATACAACCCAGAAAAAACAAGTTGGCGCAGCTTGGAAAAATCTCATATGCTTCAAGGTATTTGCCTAGGCTCACCAAGCTCATTTTTTGTTTTGCATTAAAATTCTACAAGGACACAGAATTAACCCCACATCAGTTATTTCAGACCTGGCAATGTGGTATTTAAAAGTTTAATATTGTAATCTTAAACCTGTAACTTAGGCCAAATCACCCTAATATACTTTCCTTGGAGCAGCTTTTTATAATGATCTTTGGAAACTGTATATATGTTGTGCATGAATCTTGTCTTAATTTTGTGTTTTCTATACAATTTTTAAAAGCTAAAAATAAGTATTAGTTTTACCTGTTTAAGCATATAAAACTCAAATATGTATTAAAAAACTGCACCTACTAAAAAATACCTAAGCAGATATAAAAAATATAGAAATGAGATTGTGTTTTCAACTTAATACTTTTTTAATGAAGCTGTTTCGGTATGAGGATTCAGATAGAGGTTTGATACTCTTCCAAATATGTTTTATGCTATAGGTTTTATCCCAGAGAAGTTGTGGGTGCCCTGTGCTTGGAAGTGTTCCAGGCCATGTTGGACAGGGATTTGAGCAACCTGGTGTAGTGGAAGATGTTCCTGCCCATGGCAGGGGGTTGGAACTTGATGATTTTTATGATCTCCAACCCAAACCTTTCTGTGATACATGACTGCCAAAACATGCCTTTCAAAAGAATGAAATAAAAACTATTTTATTTTTCTCCCTAGCATGGGCTCTTTATTCTAGCTAAAGCAGATTATGAAGACTAAATGCTTTTGCCTGATCACTTGATCAGGTTCCCAGAGAAATCTGGATCCTGTCCCTGCCAGGTGAGTTTCAGGATCTGTTAGGGTCCAAGCCAGGCTGATGCAGACAGCTAAAGACAAGGCACTGGTCCTCACCACTTTTCCAGAACAGCAGGTAAGAAACTGCAGAGCTGTGGCACATGCAGGCACCTGGGTTCATCCCCAGATGACTTTCTTTGCAGCTGGGAATGCCTGTGTCCTGCCCTGCATAACCTCCTCTCCCTCCTCCTTTTCCTCCTCTTCCAAGCCCCGTGAAGCACAATGTTTCTGTGCCAAACACGCTCCCATTGTTTCCCCTGTAGGACACTGAGTGCAGCATAATTCATTTTTCTGATTTGGTTCAGGAAGAGCAGCAAGCAAGAGACTTGAAGAGCTCCATATGTTTAGCCTGTCAAAGGAAAGATTGAATACTCTTTTATTATAAGTACCTTATGTACTTTAATCAAGCAGAAGCCAAACATGAATCGATATCTGAGGGTTAAATCTAGAAAAAATCAAATGAGAAATAAGGCACGGTGTTCTAAGATAATGATTAATTATTTTCCCAAACTACCACATGAAGAGGTGAATCCCTTATCTCAAACCCAGGTGCCTTTCTGGAAGAGATACTTTAGGCAAATACAAGATGTTGAACCCAGGTAAAGGTAATTGGGTGAAATTTTCTGGAAGTCAGACCACTAGCTTACTTGGCCTTGAAGTGCTGATATCTAATAATCACCTGATTATAAAATGTATTTAACTTGAACACAAAGGATTCAAGGCAAAAAAAATTTTAGAAGATTAAAAAGTCTATCCATAGTTTATGCATTCAAATCTGTAAAGCCACAAGAAAAGATGATCATATTCCCTTCACCATGGAAACACAAGTACACTGAAGAAATCAAAATGTTGGTTGTTGTGTGATAGAAGACAAAATGGGACACAAGAGCTGCAAAGTGAATGGTTAAAAATTAATTTACAAAGGCAAAAATAAAGCAACTTGTTACAGACAGAACTTTTTTAAAGACTAAAGGACTCAGTCTGAAAGATGCATCCTGTAATTGCAATGGGAGGAAGGCAGCAGAAGACACATTTCTTGAGAAGGGCACTGGTAAAACTCAAAGACCACACTCAGAAAGCCCAACATGCAACAGGAAATTGAGGGGGAAGGTTATAAGGTAGCATGGCAAGATAGAGGATGATGAAAAATAAAGATCAAGCTATCCTAAAAGTTGGGCCAGTAAGTATTACATAAAAAAATTCATGCCATTTCACAAATCTGAACTGTTTTTAATATCATTCACTTCTCTTGTGACAGTGGAAGGACAGCAGTATGATGTTGTTGCTGGCCATTTTTCAATTTAGCAATGCTTTCTGTTGCTAAAACAGAATGTGATTTTTCTGATTGCCTGAATATGACTACCAGTGAATTTTCTATTAGAAATAAATGTGTAAAGTGACTATTTCACTGTGGATACAGAAATCAATGTCACAAACATGAGAAACCACATATGGAGTAGGACAGCTATAAATTCAGAACCTCTTGGATATAGTTTCTTCTCTCCCTGGAGTAAAACAGGAATAAATTGGACTAAGTAAGGGCTGAGGCTTCTTTCACTCTCAGCAGCTTCTGGGAGGACTTCCCAAAGTCCTGGGACATGGCAGCCTGTCACTGAGGGATAACATGGATTAGATAAGTACATTTAACTTCACCTCTCTTTTTCTTCTGAGAAAAATCACCTTTCTTTTTTCCTTCCCTCAAAGCAACCACAGCAGTTAGCCAATATTGAATACCTTGAGGGCTGTTTCTATTGGGCAAAGAAGCCAGTGCTGGAGCTGGGTGCTTTGTGCAAGGCTTATTATTGAAAAAGGATGTCAGGAGCCCTATTTCCCTGAACTCAGCATGGACGGACAATAGGACGCAGTTTCTATTTCAAGACTCTTTTCAGCCAACACAATCAATAACAGAACTTCTTTTTTCCCCTGGTCTCTCTCTCTCTCCATAGCTTTATCTGAACAGCAGATGACAAGTAATTTTCTGGTGTGTCCTCATTTTCCATCTCTGTCTATTTCTTTTCCTGCAGACAGGGCATGCACAGTCAGCTGGTATTAATTCAGTCCCTACATCTTTTTGTTCTCTGTGTTCCCATTCAGGCTACCATTTAGATGGGTTTCTCCCATGAGGAACAAAGAGGCCATTAATTTGTCCTCTGTTTCACTGATTCAAAGGTATTAATGCTCCCCAGATTCAGAGCAGAGATGTGGCTGCATAGGGATCAGAGACAAGATTTGCTGAGGGCCATTCACTCAAGGCAGCAGCACCTCAGCTGTGGCTCCCTCAGCCTCTCCACTTGACTTGCTGGCATGTGCAGTGACAAACCACTGAGGACAAGTTTCTCCCCTAACATAGGTCAGTTGCAAGCCAAAACCTTCATTTGCTGAAAGCTGTGCCATACCAGTTAATTTCTGCTTGAGATGCTAAGGCTGCAAAGTCAAAAAAGGGAAATAGTACCCCCAAATATGAAAGTGTAGCTGTCTTTCTATACCAAAAAGATGATTTTATTTCATTGTCACATTGTTTGTTCTTTTTGTGGCATGGTCTATACTTGATTTCAATCTAAACCACAGCCTGGCTCACTGTGCTGGAATGCTGTGCATAATGGACAGGTGGGCAGTGAGCAAACCCTCAACAACTCATAAAATGATGTGAGACACAGAACACAAGAAAGCAAATGCAAAAGCTTCGGTTCAGTTCCTATCTGAGCAGAAATCACTGCTTGTTTATTACTTGTTTTCCAGGTTTCTTTGCAAGTAGGTTGTTTCCTTTCAAGCTGAGATGCTGTATTTTGAAGAGGCCCGTGATAGAAGAGCATATAAAACTCAACTGTCCAAAGGCAATTTTTAAAAAATCAGGTCAGATAAATCCTGTCTGTGAAGAGGGTCAAACAGTAGAAAGAAGAAAGAACAGGGAAATGGGGAAAAAATGTATGACTGTCTTTCCTGTTCTCATTTAGCCTGAATAAGAAATTAAGGAGGGAAAGAGGGAGGAAGAGGAAAGACAGAACTAGAACAAAACTATTTCAGGATCTTTTATGGATGACAATCTTTATTATTTACATATGAAACCAGACTGGACAAAGCACTAAAAATACACCATATCTCATTGGGAACAATCCTATAGCAGCAGGGAAATACAGTAGTTGACATAAATGGCCTTTTTCTATCATTAGCCTCTGTGATTCCATACCCATTTCATTCACAGCATGTATCCTTCTTACAAGTCTCTCTGTAATAATAGTTCCAGAAATACAATCCACCCAGCCCTCATTCTCTGCACTACTGAGGAACTGGTGCTTTTTACTGCTTGTCATATTGGTATGGACATTGATGACAGACGTCCCGATGCTCCTCTCTATTCCATTAGTTTTGTACCATTATAATTCATGCAGGGAAATATGTACAAGCAGAATGTCTCACACAGGTTTTGGGGTGATTTGTGCAGGAAGAACAGAGGATGCAGCGTGCTGCAAAAGTCCTGGAGAAAATGAGCACTGTTATCTGTCATTGATGCACACAGAAATTACTTATCAGCCATTAAACAACTGCCTTGACTTTTACACTTTCTCCCAGTTCCCCAGGTCTAGAGTTACCTGTCTTGATTACACTGAAGGTGTCAGCCATGCAGCAAAAGCCATTTTTACAAGGCAAATTCCCCTGACCTGATAATAACAGGGGATTTGTCATTACCAGAAATATTAGGCATATGCAGAGTTCCTGTTAACAACAGAATAAAAGTATGAGACATATGAGGGGTTTCAGTTAACACCAGAATAGCCCTTAAAGCACTCTCTGGGAAGGTAAAAGGGTAAGAGGCCATGTAGGGCTCCTACTGTAGGTTTTGAACCCTACCCAACACCCAAATATCATATTTTGTCTTTCCCTTTTAAGGTCACCACTTAGAAGGAGACTCCAGCTTGTTTAAGTGTGTGGCTACTCTGACTGAAGCCAAAATAGTCAGGAACTGTGTTCAGTGTTTTTGTTTCAGGCCTTCCCCCCAGAGGTTATCTGGGGATGTGACATTCTGGTTTCTCTGTATTGTTACAGAACTGACCTGGCATGTCATGCAGGTCTAATCCAGGCAAATACTGTGGAGGTTGATACTCTTCTCCACATATTCAGCTTCTCATTGCAGGCTTGTGGATTTGTTGTTTGGTGTGGGACAAGGGGGACCTTTGGGCTTGGCTGGCCCAGATTTCTTGTATGAGGTGCTCTTGCAGAAGGTTGTGAAGTCCAAAGGTCAATGCAAATCCAATTGATGGCCTTAGAAATATTTCTAACTCCAAGCTAGCATGAGGAGAGGAGAAGAAGAGAAGAGAAGAGAAGAGAAGAGAAGAGAAGAGAAGAGAAGAGAAGAGAAGAGAAGAGAAGAGAAGAGAAGAGAAGAGAAGAGAAGAGAAGAGAAGAGAAGAGAAGAGAAGAGAAGAGAAGAGAAGAGAAGAGAAGAGAAGAGAAGAGTTCTATGCACAGATAACTCAAGAGCTTAATCAGCCCTTTCCCTCAAGTGGAGAAAGGTAACTTCTCTGCCAGAGTTAGAGTAGGCTGCCCTTAACATATTGATCACGAACTGACTTTGGTTGTTTCTGACCCAGTTGCATCATTTTAACAAGAGCACTCCTCATGAAACCACAGGCTTCCCACTCAAGCTGTCTCGCCTGCAGTGTTTAATATTCCACTCAACTGACGATCATTGCACTACGTGCAAGGACAGGAGGATCAAATGCCTGACACTTCCTCCACTTGAATTTTGGATTCCGGGCACCAGTCATGCCCTGGCCCCACAGCAGGAGCAGCAGCCAAGGCAGCTTGTGCAAAAGGCCTGAAATGCCATGTTTTACAAGCTGAAATATGAAGTGATAACTTCAGGAAGTTTGTTCATGCTTTGGATTGGTGACTGAGGGAGGAAGCAAGTGCATGGTTTCAGAATGAGTGAATTATTTAAGCCAGCAGTCCAGAAATGCAAAGGAGGGATGTCAGGGCTCTGGAAGAAGCTAAACTGGACTGTATTCCCTTGTCATCAACAACAGCAGCGTGGGTGTTCTGAATGCTACCAAGTTCTGGGTTTTGACATGAAATTGTGCATCACCAGAAAAAAACATCTGTTCACATTTTCTTCACCAACACTTCTGTAATTTAGCAACTTGCCAGTTGCATAATAAAATCAAACTGGGCATGTCGCCTTATGTTTGGCACTTCGGTTTATTTACATTTTGCAAAGGTGCCCAAAGATCATTGGGCAGTGACTGATGAGAAATTCACACTATTACTGCAGATTATTAGATTATTAGTCATTCTTGGACAACAGAGATAATGTCACACAAAAGCTGAGAGAGCCAGAGGGCTTTTTTAAACCTGCTTTTCTAAGCTAATGAGGTTTGTCTATTTCCAGCGTACATGTATTTTAATTATGTGCAACTATGAGACCTGGCAATACTTTTTGAACCTGTTCACCAATTTAAAAGAAAAAAAATCTAACAGGAAGATGGGAAAAGTTGTCAAGGATACAAATTTCAGCCAAATTCATTGAAACAGAGAGAGAAAAAGCTAATTAAAATCTACACGAGAGAAAGGAAAGGTCAAGAAGGAGAGAAAGAATAAGAGAGACTATAAATGGAGAGACTATAAATTACTGTCTGTAACAGAAAACTTCGGTTACAGTTCATGTCTTAGCAAAACTGAAGTTGATCAAACTCAAACAAAACCCACAGTAAACTAGACTTCCTTTATTCCAGTGCTTGGGGAGATACTTGGGGTTTTGGTTTCTTTATGCAATTACATTTTCCTGCATAATACTCTTTACACAAATTACGAAGCTACATAAAAAGGGGTTTTAAACAATGGGGGGAGGCCGGAATATTTCATGGACGAATTTAGAAGGAGGGGAGGCATTCCACTGTACCAATTGGACTTCACCATCTCTCTTTCCTTGGCATCTAGAGAAAACTCCATTAGAAAAGCAAGAAAGCATGACAAAGTAAACCACAATTTTTTCCCTACTGAGAGCTTCAGGCATACAAATGAGTTCTTGCCAGATAGCAAGTGAGATTGTATCATTTCCAAACAAGTGACTCAGAAAAAAAATAAAATGCAGGCACCTTGAGAATTCTCTCAGACTTAAAACTGCAGAGATCGTTTTGCAGAATTAAGCTTTGCTCTTGGATTACAAATGTTTGTGCCAAATTTCAGTTTCCGATGCTTTTGCCTGTGTGTGAGTAAGTGTAAAATTATTAATCCTTGAAAGCAGGGATTCATAATAACAGAGTTATTGACATTTTCTTGGCTCTAGCATTGCAGATGTGATGCTAAAGACAAGAAACATTCCCACTGTTTGATGAAGAGGGTACCCAGGAAGCACCAGCAGTAATCATTCTCCAGGCAGAAGATGTTTTCTGTCATCTGGTTCTTGACAACTATAAATAAAGGGCTCAATCTGATTTTTATACACTATTTCTACTCTGTAAGAGACAGAATGATATATCCCACAGTTTGCAATGGAAGCCATATATGAAGTGATGAGATTATAAACAAAGTATGTATACACCACAAATGTTTGTATTTTTAGCAGTGTTGTGAAGCAGAGGCTCACAACTGCACTTGTGGGCCTTGGTTAATGTAGAAACACCATTTCTGGGGCTGTAGCTGAAGTGTCTCAGGGACAAATGTTGGTACACAGGCAGAGCATGAAATCAGTACTTGCTTGCCTGCATAAAAGAGCTGCTATTAAATGCCACCAAAGTGAAACACTACCACTATTTTCTTTTCTCAGCTATGCCAAACTAATTTATTTGAAAACAGAAATACAGAACATAAAGCGTGGTGCCCAGCCCCAGGCCTGGAAGATCTCTAAATGAAGCACCAGCCCTCCCTGGCAGAGCAGGGGAGTTAAAGAGCTCTGGCAGAACACAGTTCTCCTCCTGAGCTCACAGCTGAGCTCTGCCTTCCTCTTCCTCTGCAACAAGGTGGGAAGCCCACCAGGAAAGGTTCAGAAGAGGTACCTGGCAAAACCTTCATTGTCAGAGGAAACTAAAACCTTGGAATTGTCTTTACTTTGCAGCTCAGTGTGATTGAGTGGGCCCTGAGCTCGCACTGGTGCAAGTCAAACAGCTTTAACAGCTTAGCCCCAACCTGGGCAAGCCAACAAACTCAAGCTTTTACATTTTCACCAGCAGGACAGCAATGATGCAGCCGTGCTGCTTCCCAGACAGAGACAGCAGGACAGCACCTCCACAGCAAGCTCCAAGCAGTGGGTTCCCTTCCCTTCCCTTCCCGCCATTTCATTACCACTTATAATAAACATAAGCCACACAAAACACAGAACTACTGGGCAAAAAGGTGAAGGAGGAACCAATCCAACACTCTGCATTTGAACATTTAATTTCATTTTCTTGTGATTAAAACTCTCTTTATATTCTCTTGCCTGAATCAGCATGGGCTCTCTTGTCGCCATGCCTGAGTTCCCAGGAAAATGTGTTCCCTCCTTTCTTCTTCCTGCAGGATTATGGCCATTCAGCCACATGGAATCTGTCACCTGCCCAGCTGCAGACAAAAAGTGAAAAATAAAAAGCCGAGAAAGCTCTAACTACCAATGTCCACATTATCAAATCTGTAATGGGAATAAAGTTCCACAGCCATACCCCAGCTCAGGGTGCACATCTTTGGGAAGCAGATCTCCCCCTCCGCCCATTCTCTCCGGACAATCTGCACTGCGCATCGGGCACAGCTTTTCCAGGAGCCCAGCCCTTCCCTGCAGGGCAGCGGTGTCAGCTTGCAAGCAAATGACCATGCCGGGAATTGCGAGTTCTCAGGCTATCTAATGACTGTACCAGCATGGATGTGTCACTGCTGTTCCCACAAGGCAGCACAGAGCCATGTGAGAGTGAGTGAGAAATCAGCTGAATCTAATCAGAAGGAATGGCATAATTAACACGAATTCTGTGAGGAGCTGTTTGTTAAGTGATATGCAGCTCTCTGTTTAGTGGCTCATTATTCAAGCAAGCCCGGGTAAAGCTTTGCTGTCTCCACGGAACACAATGTAAATGGAAAAAAAACAGCTTCATTTTCCCCATCCTGTCACTGTAGACCATAATTTAAGCTGATCATACTTTTCCATTTTTCACAGAATTTTTTCCACAGTGTGGACAGGGGCATCTAAAGTGTTATTAAAACATGTCAGGGAGGCAAGCTGGCCAGGGCTGCTTGGAGAGGGCAGCCCCACTGCTTTCTGCTCCTGAGTCTGCTCAAAGCATGAGGAAACAAGGACATAATCACAGACTTCTGGTGAGACAAGCAAAGTATCAGCGAGGCAAGGTCTGTAAAGCATTTCAAGATCACATGGTGAGGTTTTCTTGGAAAGTAGCTGTCTCTTTGGAGATAACCAGATATTGTCAGATGTGGAATCTCACCTACATTGCATGCAAAGAGAAATTCCAGTCAGTAGAAGGCAGGGAGGAACAAGAGGCATCAAAGTGACTGTTGCTGAAGAAATAGCTCCAATGTGACATGACATGACATGACATGACTTACTGCTACTGCCTCAAGCCAACCAGCATTGCTGCTGCCCCACCATCCACCTGAGAGCCTGGTAAAAGTTCTTCTCCCTACTGCCAAGGACTTGTGTGCTAATGGACTGCTGACAGATGGGTGAGAACATTTGTTATGTATTTTTTTCCTTTTTCTTAATTTCTAAAAAAAAAAATCCCAGCTCCTTGGGAAAAAACAAATGCCAGCCATTCCTCTTCAGTCTTAAGGAAATATGGGCACCCCCTGTTGATTCACATAGCTTTAAAAAAAAAAATAAAATCAAAACCCTACCATGTCCCAGGGCATTGTACTTTCTTCCATTTTGTGCAAGAAATGCACTCATGTAACAGTTGTTGATGCATACAAGTTGTGCTCCACAGCTGCTGCTGACCAGCAGTGAACAGGAGGCACCACCATGGCAGGGCAAGGACATCTGAGCAGAGTGCCCCAGGTTTCAGTGTAAAATCAAGGCCAACACATGACCAAAGATATAATTTACCTGGAGAACAGCACAGTGTATGCTCGCTCATCTTTATTTCAGCATTTTTTAGTGCCCACAGTGGCAAAAACACCTCTTCCTAGGATTTCCACAAGTCTTCCAGAGATGTCCTGAGCAGAAATGCATATGTCCATGCAGGATACTGTTCATGGGCCTTTATCCATCTTGGATTCACTGTGCTTGGGCAGAACATCTGCCTAGGATTCAGATTTACCAGCTGTGCCTTCTTTCTCTGCCCAGAAACTCTGTCCAGACAAAATCTGAAAAACAGATGCCCATTTGGCCTGAATTTCTTGATGTTCAGCAGTCCAGAAGGAGTGATATTTCCAGTCAGAAAATGAGACAAGATCAAGAAAACCCAGACACATGGCAGTTGTATCTCCTATGACAAAAATGGACTGGATGCACCCTCTCTTGGAAAACACTTTCATCCTTACACCTTAATTTCAATAACTTCTATTGCAAACTGGACCCCATTGCACCAATTCACCCTTGTTTCTGCAAATCCCAGCTCAGCCTTGCTCCTGAGCTCCTCTTAGTGAGTCCTGACTGGCAGCTAAGGAAATAAGAGTGTGTTTTTAACTGTGGGGGTTTGGAGAACCAAAAGTAAATAACCTAAACCCCAGACAGTCATTAGAATGGAAACGTGAGGAGGCTGGTCACACAGGGAAGGGGTGTCTCATGGAAAGAGAAATAGAGACCAACCTTCAACCCATTGCTGGTGATGACTCAGAAATGAAGGGGCAGGAAGTGTAGATTGAGAAGCAAACCACCCCACAATTCTAAATAAGCTCCAGTTTGGCCAAGCTATCCCAAGAGCAGCAGGTATATTTGTGGAAGAAAAGATGTTTATTGGGAACATGAAGCTGTGCCTTGACTTGGGCAGAAAGGCAGCCACACCTATAAGGTAAGAAAACCCCTCCTAAAATAATAGTTCAAAACAAAAATAGAACAGCTGAATATTATTTTCCCCCCATTTTCTTCTTTCTTTTTCTCTCATTAGACACATTAGATCTGCTGAAGGGATTTTTTTACCCATTCAGGTTTCATGAATGCTAAATCATGTGCAATGTGTGCAAATTAAGGATATAATTGACAGACAAATGGCAGCTGCCAAAACTAGGAGGGAAAAGTTTTTAAAAGCTAATGGTTTCACAGATCCTTACTGCTGCATTTTGGTTTTGTGCTCGTTGTTGTCTGGTATGTAGCAGATTCTGGTAAGAATCCCCCAAACTGATGTTCTTTTATGATTTGAAGGACTCTGTACATTATTTATGTCAGAATCAATAGAACAGTTTATATAAAAAAAAACATGCTTTGTAACAGTCAATTCAAAGAGAGCAATTTGTATGCAAGTGGAACTGATCAATCCAATAAAAGTGATTGCCAGGTCTCCTGATACTTATAGAAATACTTTCAATAAATGCATTTTTAATAAAAAAAGCAATGAAATATATCAGAGCATAGGATTCAAATGGAAAGCAAAACCTTTTCTGAACAACCGAGGAAAAGAATTTACATTTTGATTATAGTCTGTTTTCATTCAATTATTGATGCAATATGGGTATTTTAGTATGGAATATTATTTGTTTTTAAATCCTGGATTGTTCACTCAGGTCCTATTTGTCCATACAGATATTTCAGTGGAAGTGCCTAACTACAGGATAACTCCACTTTCCCAGGCTTAAGGAAATAAGATGAATCTCTAAGCTTGTCTGGTGGTATCTCCACAATAAGATACAGAAATATCTGTTCAGAGAAGGTGCTCAGGCTCTGACTCAGGCCATGCTTGGCCTAACTCAGCTATGACTGTGAGAAATTTTATTTCTTATGCATCAGAAAAGTTCTGAAATACCAGTGTAAGAAAGTGACACTTTTGTTAAGGAAAAAAGAGAATTTCTGGGGAAGACATTACATTTGCTGGGGAAGTTTGTGCTGTTAAGAGCCTCTTTCACTGGAAAGCAAAGCGCAGCAATTTGGTGTTCATCTGAGTCAGCATTCATAGCAAAGAAGCAGCTTCCAAGGCAGGAAGGAGAGGATGATTCTTTAGATTTGGGTAAGTCTTCCTTGCTTCTGACGTGGCAGGCACAATTCTGTAACAGACTCTCCCGTCCCAGCTCCTCAAACCATGGCTGGTTTCATTGCAGCCTCAGAGGTCGGGCTGTGACCTGCCTGGCTGTGTGGTGGCACAGAGTGACCTGCAGCTCTGGCAGGTGACCCAGGGCAGGGGCACTGCTGCTGGCAGAGCACGAGGAGCTGCTCTCACATCATCTCTGGCTGGACTGGGACCTCTTGCCAGATTTCATCACAGCACAAGATGAAACAGTCACTTCTATGCTGTTATTTCGTTGCACTGCAGAGAGATTCAAACAGGCATCTATTGGTTTGCCAGACAGAAGGAAACCTAACTTGTTAATACACTTACTTGCTTATAAGTTCTAGACTCAGATTTGTCAGATATAGACATTGGGGTTTTGTAAGTCTTTTCCTGGCCATGGTCTGTCTGGGGGGACTCCGTGTCTATGGGATTCCTTTTTGAAATTACGATTTCAGTGAATGTGATGCCTAAAGATTTTCATTTTTTATACATTTTGCATGTATTTGTAGCTTTGTAGACTGTTAATATATAGTTACATAGCTCTTGGTATTTTTCGTACCCTTTCTATTAGATTTTAGAATAATAAGCTAACCTAACATATTCCTGAAACACTGTTTAGTCTTATTTTCAAGAAGAGAACCTCCAAAAGGACATTTTCTTTTCCAACCAGAATCTGAGAGGACACAACAAGAAATGGGGCAAAGAAGCCCCTGGACCAATTTCAGTAGGGCAGAACCCAGGGGAAAATTACCTAACCGACTGCTTTTCTAATGAAACATTATTAGCTAGATATGCTCATTTGTTAAACTTATAAAAAATTATAGAATTCTGATTCCAGGTATGCCCATGACCATGGGGGCACCTGGAAGCTTCCAATAAAGACCTGCTTTTTATTTTACTATTTTAACTCAGTTGCAAGAGTTTGTTTTGTTCGGTTTGGTTTTTTTTAGGTGACAAATGAACTCACCTTTTGCTGGCTTGCCTTAAATCTATGAGGCTCTTTATAAACCCAGACACAATATTCTCCTGCTCTTTCACCAGAAATGTGCTCACCCAAACTCTGGTGCCTGTTGGTGAGAAAGGCAGAGCACTCAGGTTACAGAGCTGACTGTTCTAGAAGCCACTTCTCCAATCTACTGGAATTTCCTCAGGCCCTGGGGAACCATGACTATTAGTAATAATTACATCAGCAGGAATAAAATCATGGAGCCCAGGCCTTCCCACCACAGATGATGGAGACAAGCAAGAAATGTCACCACTAGTCACCACCAGGCAGACTTAGGCTTGCATAGTTGTGGGGTACATGAAATAATGACCTTTGGCGTGATGCACGCTTAGTCATTAATATAAAACCCCAATCATTCAGCCTACTGCTTCTCCTACACTATCAATGTGTTTTCATATTCCAGAAAATAAGTATTCCTGTGAAGTCACCCAGTCATCCTCCCAGGCTGCTCTCTTTTCCTAGATTATATTTCTTTCAACTTGGGACCAGAACCCTGGATAGCAGCATGAAAAAAAGCAACCATTAGAGACACATTTGATGTACCTCTAACATTTGGACTCAGGTACAAGAGTAGTCATCTCTGACGTCAAGGTTTCCAGGGACATATGGCAGTAAAATATAGGTCTGTGAAACAGAAATAAATGAATGTCTGAAATGAGTAACCAAGCTCTCAGTGAGAAATAGGTGAGGCAGTTTAGAGAATGAGATCAACCAGTTATCTCTTGACATTGCAGTATCATTTCTGTCAGCTAATTCTTTGTCAAGGAGAGCCAGGACAAATTCAAAAGACTGACAGTGAACATCACCGAAGAGGAATATGTCTTTTCTAATAGTATTTATTTCCTCCTCTGATGCTTAGTGATGTGCTCCAGCAGATTCTAGTCCATTGAGGGGTCAAGGAGTCTGAATCAGGTGTCAGCTTCACAAAACCTGTCTGGACAAACACCCTCTGATTTTATCTTCTGAAAGACAGAATTGCTATCACAAGCACTCAAACTTACACTCATATGTGCAGCAACTTTTCCTTATTTTCTTATTATGAACATCTTCAAATTCCCAGATTTGTCCTAAAAATTAATGTTAGTCACACATCTTCCCATGGAATTTGTCCATCAGAAAATTGTGCCTTTAAAAATCTCAAATCCCTATTTTGTAACATGTTAAAACAGAGCATAAAACCCTTAAAGTTTCATTCCAACAAGGTTAATTTCTTCATTTTGACCTGCAGGTATATTGCAGATTACTATTCTCATGCTAGCAATAAATTTAAAGATCAAAACAAAATGCTGCAATTTTATTGAAACTGATAGCTGGTATTTCTGACAGAACCTAAAAAGGTATTGTGCCAATGATTTAAAATTGTAAAGTTTTACTGTGCTTTGGAACAAGAGGAATCATTGGCAAAGTACCACGCTGTTCCCTCAGGCAATCATGCACATTAACCACAAATGCAGATAAAAATTTCTCAAGAGCAACCTCTGTATGTTTTCCTGACCACAGAACACATGGAAGTAAAATATCACACATTAGCCCTTTCAATAAACAGTCTCAAATTATTGAAAATCCTGAAATAGGTATTTCAGACCCAAAATCCTGGGTTTTGGGGAGCTGCAGATGGAGAGCTGGGACTCAGCAGCTACTTTATGTTGCACAGACAGCGCTGACATTACAACGCAGTCATTTGATGTGACAGGGATCATATGCATTCCCAAAAGCAGCTCCTCGGGCTTACAGTCCTTGAGCAGTCATAAAAATGTCTCTTGAGACATTTCAAAGATAAGGCTGGAGAGAGAAGGGCCATGTGGTTTACAACACTCTTGGATAAATCCCACGGCATACTAAGGCCGTTTGCGGAGTATCCGGCTCCTCTCATGACAGCGGGCAGAAGTGCTGTGCTGGGAGAGCAAAATAGGAAGGAAGGATTTGGAGCTTTGCCACTTCTCCAGAAAAAAAATTATGACTTCATGAAAATGCGCTCTCAAGAGCATCTTTGTCATGAAATCTGGTTTTGGTGCTGGGTTTTACAGCACACAGCCCCAACACCTCCATCCCACCCCATCCCTCTGATCCCCAGGGGGATGTCTTCTGGGGAGGCTGCCCTGTGACATCCTCTCCCTTTCTGAAGGATCAGAGACACTTCATTGAAGATTTCCACAGCTTTGTCAGATCGTGCCTTTAGGGCATCTGCTGTTTAGTCACACAATCACACAAAGGAGGCCTATTAGGCTTAATTTCTGCCAAGTTTGCCGCAATTAGTAAAGATGCTCCTGGGTTTTAACATCTGTGCAAAGCATGTTCTGGTATGGTGTTTTCTGTCCTTCTTCCCTCCCTTTCCCACCCCTATTTCTCTATTCCTCCTCCTCGACCCACAGCAGGTGTCACAGAGCTGGCAGTGCCCCGAGAGCTGGTCCCTTGGTGGCTCTGCCATCTGGGTGCCCCTGGTATTGCCCTCCTGCAGGAGCAGGGTGTGGCAGGCAGGGCTGGAGCTTTTGATCTGAGATCAGAGATGGGGAAAGAGCCTTCACTTCAAATCCCTTGCCAGCTGGTGTAGTTAATCTCTTCCCCTGCCCACAGCAATAGAAATCAGCATTTACATAACATCTGGGGTCACCTGGGAAGCACTCTGCTGTCAGTGAAGGATTATGTCCCAGCCTCAGGTGCCCCTGTCTCTGGAAGGAGAGCTTCTGACTGCCAGGCAGGATGGAAAAGCCTCCTGCTCCTTTTGGGATGGTGGCTCACCCTGCAGTGAGGTATTTGAGTGGGTTTGCACAGGGGCAGCATCCACCTGCCTGGGTCCTCACCACAAGCAAAGATTGCTCTGGCCATGCAGGACTAAAAACTTTGTTTAAAAAGCAAATCTTTATGCATATAAAAGAAAAAGCTTGAAGTGTTATTTCTTTTGCTTGGGAAAAAAAATCTAAATATTAAGTCCTAGCTTTCTTATTTGTGCTGATGGGTTCTTTGGAGGGCTGGCAAACATGGGGAGCTGCAGCATCAAGCAGCAATGGGAATATATTTCATGTAAAATGTTGCTTGTGTTAACATCTCTTCAGCACAAATGCCTGCAAGAACACTCAGGGGACAAACTCTCTTTGTGGAAATTTCAATATCGCTGCTTCTTTCTCTGCAGGCAAGAAAGGATTCCTTTCCAAAACAGGAAAGGAAAGTGTGTGACATTCTGGATATTTCTAAAAGAGAAAAATAAACAGATAGCATTTCAAATGAAGTATTTTAAATATTTACATTGTTTGGAATGTGGTATGTATGATAAATTAGTAAATGAATAAAGAATTATCCATTTACACATAGAACTCTGTCTGTATGTTAAATATAGATGTGTCTATAGGCAGGAGGAGAGATGCAGATATAGAAAGAAACGGATTCCACAAGTGTTGGGGGGCAGCAGGTCACATCATTGGACACTGGGGTAGAAATCACAAAAACTGGGATTAAAACCTGGCTTTGCCACCAAGGTTTGGTGTTATCTTGAGAAAAAAAACACTTCATTTCTCAACATCAGCCTTTCTCCTCTCTTCATCTGCTTAAACTGCAGCTCTAAGGACTTTCAATGACCTTGTGTTGGTACTGAGGATCTCTGGGTGCTGCTACCATCACCTTCAGTGGCTCAATCCAGTTCTCTTTCTGAGGACTGTCTGTAAATCTGGGAATGCAAACCAGAGAAGTACATCCCCTGTAGATTTAGCAGCTTCCAGATTGCAAGTCTAACAGCTTCAGTTCCCTCCAGTTTACAAAAGACTCTGCTTTGAAATGTCAGATTTCAGATGCATTTAAGCAAAAATCTTCCTCCTAGGTAAGATTTAGAAACGAGAGCAAGTGTTTGTACCCTTATGGATTGCAGTCCTCCCTTTTCTGTACCCACAATCTGCAGAGTAAAAACTTTTTTAACTAAATCAAAGTGAAGAGGTTCTCATGGCAAAACAGGACTGCAAATATGAGTGGTGTTTACAGCAGAGAAATCCACAGTCCTGGCCAGCAGGATAGTTTAATTGAGGCTGATGTAAAAAATTGAGGTTTTCATCATAATAGAAGTAATTTTTCTTGTACTTCTTTGGTAAATGATTCAGTATGATTCAACACCAACTAATAGCTAGTTAGTACACTTATTTATATGCATATTTCTTACAGAGAAAGGGGTAGGACAGTAACTGAAGCAAGGGAGCAGTAACTTTGCTAAGGGAGCAGCAGGAACCTGCCAGGATTCCTTATCTCCCTCTTGCTCTGGGCAGGCAGGATAATCTCCACCAGCCTTGAGTGGTGTGAGTGGAGACAGTGCTCTTCCAGTCCTTCCACAGCTGTCCCCACAAGACTGAGCATCACAAAATCAGGCTTCCACCAACTGGGCACACCTGGTACCTAAGCAGGAGCATGGAAACAGAATGGGAAGAAGAGATTGGCATGCATATATGAAAATTTAATCCCGAGTAATGATCTGCACATCAAAAGAATATGCAAGCATGCCTTATAGGTGGGGATATAGCAGATGGCAGGGGATTTTTATGAGTTCTTTCTGAATATAAGGAAAGCAGAGAATGGAGCATTTATGCAACTGTATGTTGCTTGACTTTTTTTCTGTTTCTTAAAGGCTTAGATATTTGAATTCTAGTGATCTGGCTATGGATTTTGCATTAGATCTGCTTTATAAATTGCCTCAGGTATTTAAATTTTATGCTGTCAAAGACACTGAAAGTGGAGTGAAATATGTTTGTTTGTGTGGGTACATGTGTTTTTGATAGGAAAATCAAATGTTTATTATGATTCAGCCATGATGCTTGTTAGAGCACCCTAGAGTACAAAAATGGACTGTCTCCAGGTTTGCAGTTTGGAACTAACAACAGACAATTCATTCTGTGTATTGATCGCTCCTGTGAAAATTTTCCATGAGGAATATCTCTTCTCCACAAAACAAAGGGAAAAAAACCCCAACCTAACAATACACAACTTCAAATTTCTGATATCACATCCCTGTGTGAAGAGCACAGATCAGTTTTTCCAAGATACACACAGAGAGGGAAATCATTGCTTCTACTGGACAACTGTAATCTGTTCAAAATGTGATTCACATTCACTTTTTGGTTTGATTGAAACTCCTTCATTTCTCCTGGAATATCTCCCAGAGGATTTCACTCAGAGGAAGTCTGGTATTACCAAATGACAAAAAGAGAGCAGGAGAGAGAAAATGTCTGTATCTGTGCATACATAAGTTTTGAAATAGCTAAAATCAATGCCTTAATGTGATGGGGGATAGAGGTTAGAAAAACATATTTCAAAGGGAAGAATACTTAATTTGCTAATAAAATTATATTCATTCTCTAAGGCCATGTATGGTCCTTTCTAAAGAAAGAGAGTGTACACATTTATAACTTACCCTACCTCACAATAGCTCCTACTTTAAAGAATAAAAAAACTCACACAGAACTCCATCCAATTCTCAGGACAATTCAGAATACACACTTCTTCTAAGGTTAAGTACATTTTAAACATTGAAAGTTGTTCCCTCCTGTTAGCAGAGCTCGATCTGGCTCCCCCATCCCTTCAGACCCTGCCTCCAAGGGCTGAGCAGCACTTTGAGCCTGCCCTGCCCTGAGCTCTTCCACCACACTCCAGTTCTGCCCCTGAGCAGCTCCTGCACCTCTTGGCTAAGAGCAGCTGAGCAGACACCAGCCCTGGGCAGAAGGAAATGGATTTAAACACCCAAGGAGCTGTTCACATTCCCATGGGAACTGAGGAGCCCTGTGGCACAGTGTGTGACAGCAATGCTGAGACATCCAAAGCACCCTGGACACCTGAGCAGCTTCTCTTCCAGCTCAGAGGATGCCAAGCCCCAGGCCAGGGCTTCCTCTCCTTCTCCAAAACCAGGAGGAACTTCTCAGCAGCAGAGGAAAGAAGGCAGGAGCCAAATACCAGCATGGGAGAGGGAGCAGGCCGGTGCTCTGGGAGGTGGTGACAAGCTCTGGCGAAGAATCCAAACTTTTTGCCAGAAAGAGAAACTCCTCCGTTCACTGCAGGAGCTCCTTCCAGGCTCATTCCCTCATTGCCTGCAGGCAAACACACACACACACACACACACACACACACACACACACTCCCTCATCCTCTCCCCACTGGAGCTCTCCTCAAAGGCAGCTCAGCCCTGGCTTTGAGCACAGCAGCACACGGTGGCTGCTCCATGGTGCACAGAAGGCTGGGCAGTAGGGGTTGGCCACTTGGCCACTAAAGCAAGATTAGGCATTTTCACTGTCATCATCCAAATCCAAAATCAAATACTGGGCTCTGTTTGTTCAGATGATCCCTCTGCTACTCTCTCCCTTGATTAGCCACATAGCAGAGCTTGAACTGGAAGTAAACAAGACAACATGAAAGAGAGAGAAAAAGTCCTGCTCTTGCTTTTAATCTGCCATTTCAATAACACTGGCTCCTCCAACAGCAGCAGTAGATGCTGATCCCCTGACCTGCTCTGAACTCCACAATTGTCTAAGTTCACTCTGACCTGGGGCAGGAGAAGCAGCTCCCACCATCCTCTGACAGGGAAGGGACTGGTCAGTGCCAGAACCGGCACATCTGGATACATGGCTGATCTGACCTTGTAAGAGTTAAAGCAGCACATGGAGAAAAAAAACCTATCTCTGAAGAGTGGTGTATAAAAACTTCTAAAAATTCCTTCCAGATTATTTTTTTCCTGACCGATGATGATGTTTGTGACAAGCACATCTCAGTAAAAAGACTCCACGAGACATGGTAAGCACATCTGTGATAAATGATCTGTCTGAAGGGTAGAAGACACCAATCTGCCATGAGAAAGAAAAAAAAACGTGAGAAGTGGTGAAATACCAGGGAATATTAAGTCTAGGGGAAACCAGTTGAGAGAGCAAGGGTAGTTTCCAATTTTTATATTTGAATGCAAAAGTTTGCAAGCAGTTTTTGATGTCTTGGGACCACCTCTCTAGTCAAGCTCACCATTTGAAAAGCTGGTTTTGAGACAACTCTTCCAGCATTTGTGTCTTTGTACAACATAGGGAGAAAAAAAATACAGAGATCATCTTTGTTCAGTGCCAGTGCTGTTGTTTTCAGCATTTTCAGCTCTGTCCCTGAGTTCCCACTGCAACTTTTCACCAACCCTTTAACATTACCTCTTGGAAACCACTTCAGTTCACTGCTCTCTGTCTGCACTCCCCATGCTCTGTGTTTGGACTGCAAGCTACACCAGGTAGCAGGATGTTGAATGTGCCTATTTAGGAGCCTTATGTTCTGGGGAGATTCTAGAGACTAGTCCCCACAGGACTTAGTCTAATTCCTGTTCTCAATGAACACAGATAGAAACACTGCTATTTTTAGACCTAAAAAAAAAAAAAAAAGGTGATTATCTACAAATCTGAGCAACTATTTTTCTGTATGAGAAGGAGGACCCAGGGAGCTCCAGTCAATCAGCCTCACCTCCAGCCTTGGAAAGGCAGCTAATACCATGCACCATTTCCAGGCATAAGAAGGACAAGAAAGTCACCAGGAATGGCTTCACTGAGGAGAAGGCATGGTTGAACTTCTGTGGTGAAATGTGTGTGATGGCCTGGCTGGTGAGGGGAGGGCAGAGGTCAGTGCCCAGACTTCAGTAAAGCTTTTGACACTCTCCCATCTAAGATCCTTCCCAACAAGTCGATGAAGTGTGGACTGGCTGAGCAGACAGTCAGGTGCACTAAAATCTTGCTGAACAGTCTGGCTGAAGGATGGTGATCAGTGATAAGAAGTGTAGGTGGAGCAGCTTTACAGAGAAGGCCCAGTGAACACTGAGCTGAAGATAAGGCAGCAACATCCCCTTCAGAAAAGGCAGCTAAAGGTAACCTGGGCTGGAAAAAGCACTGCCAGCATGTGGAGGGAGGAGATTCTTCCACTCTCCTCAGAACCGGGCATATTGGAGAGACTTCAGCAAAAAGCCACGGCAAGGATGCTTAAGGAACTGGAGCATTTCTTCTGTGGGGAAAGACTGAGAGAGATGGGACTGTTCAGCCTGGAGATAAGAAGGCTCAGAGGGGATCTCATCAATGTATGTAAATATCCAAAGGGAGGGTGAAAAGAGGACAGGGTCAGGCTCTTCTCAGTGATGTCCAGTGACGGGACCAGAGGCAGTGGCACAAACTGAAACACAGGAGGTCCTGCCTCAGCATCACTTTTTCACTGTGGGGGTGATAGACCACTGGCACAGGTTGCCCAGGGATGTTGTGGAGTCTCCATCCTTGGAGATATTCAAAAGTTGCCTGGACATGGTCCAGAACAACTGGTTCTAAGTGATCCTGCTTGAGCAGAGGGGTTGGACCAAATGACCTCCATGTCCCCTCCAACCTCAACCATTCTGTGATTCTGTGGTTTGAAGAGCTTCTCAAGAGCATTTCATAATTTCAAAGGCTTCAGTATTTGGTGTGTTCAGATATTGCATATCACCAATATGGCTTCCAGCTGGGGGTGCTGATGTGGCACATCATTTGCAGTAGACTGTTCATCTGACAAAAAACTGTCACATCATGGTTTGAGCTGCTCAGATCTCCCAGTTTGGGTTTGATATTTTAGTTAAGCTGATCTGTGGACTGGCTGATTCAAGTCCAACCTCACTGCCTGGAGAGGAGGAACCAGAGGGGTTATAAGACTCAGTTGTATTCATCCATAACATCCTGTGAAAGACCCAGCTCTGACCAACAGATCTGCTCTTCTTGAATGTCAAGGTGCATCTCAGGCTTCTTCAGCTCAGTCTCTTCCTGGACCTGAAAGTAGCAGAATAAAAAATCATGGCTCTTTCTGAATGTTACTAATTCATGGGCGAGGAAAGATGTGCCTGGTATTGAAATGGGGATTATCTGGCATCATCCTCTTCCTCTGTTGCAGGAGCACCACAGTGATTTACACTGAGTTTTCAGTATCAGCCTCAGGAACACTTCACATGTCATGGAGCTATGGTCCCAGGTGTTCTGCAGACTCATATCTGCCTTGCTTACCTTAATTCCTCATTTTTGAGATTCTCCTTCCCCATCACAGCACCTGCAGCCCTGTCTGTGTTGTATGAAAGTAGAGTTTCCAGAGATTAAGATAGTCCCTCAGGAGAAAGGCACAGCTACAGCAAATTGGCACATATGGGCTATTTCTAAAGCTGTTTCCAGTAATTTTTCAGCTGTTTACATGGCACCTTGGTTCAGTCCAGAAAGTTCCAGTACTAATTCTAGTCCTTGGGAAAAAATAGCAAAAGTGAGTGATTTGCCAGCTCACGCTTTCTTCATCCTAAGCCACCTGTTTAAATTCATCAGAGCACCGGCAAGCAGCCTTGTGAATTCAAACCTTTCTACTGAATGTCAAACAAAATTGTTAAAGGACTTAAAACCCTGAAATTTTGACTTTGCAGTCATTATTTTGACTCCACATGCCTACCCGGTTGAGGGAGGATCTCTGTAAGCTTCTGTACCTTGTGTAGAGAATAAGAGATTGTTTTGGTGGGAGAGGTTACAAAGGTGCATATAGGAGAAATTTATTCAGAGGGTCTGGTCTGAATATTCTCATTTAAAGGTTCTGGTTGACCTGTGTGACTGGGACTTAAAACATGCACTGATGGCTTCTCATTTGTGCACTCAGAGGAGGTAGAGCCAAGAGGACAGTATGGATGGTTTGGCCAAGGTCAGAAAGCAGGTAGCCAAGGGTTCAGCTATTTATTTTCTAATGGTTTTCCTCTAGCTTGCATTTGAGCTAAGACTCTCACAGGAGTCTTCAGCCTGTTGCCAGTGCAGCAGATTTCCAATCCACTGTAGCTGTCACATAAGAAAACAAGAACTTTGGGTTGAAAAAGACTATGAGACAGCAATTCTGGGTCTGTGAGAGGCGTAAATGGCAGCTGATCTGAGAGGGACAGCAAGGACTCTCAGCACAGGCTTCTACAAAGGCTCACAGATGGCCTTACCCTGAGCCACCCTGCTGCCTGGAAAGACTGACCTGGAACAGAGACCAGACAGAGCAAAAGGAATAAAATAGGTATTTATTGAAAGGATACACCTTGGGCAGTACAAGAGCCTGGCCGGGGCTACACCAAATCAAATCCAAGATGGATCCTGGTCATGAGTTTTTACACTTTTATAAGTTTTGGTTCATTTATATATTGGGGTCAATTATACAGCCACAGCCCCAGGCTATGAAGTCTCAGCCCCCTGGCTTGCCCCCTTTCCCTTGCCATTGTTTCTGCTTTTTGGGTACCAGCTGTCCTTGATTCTCTGGCTAGAAAGGAATTGTTTTGTCTGACTACTCTGTGAAGAGACCTTACTAACACCTAATATGAAGTTTCAGAGTTACACACTAAGCAGCAGAGATTCTGAAAAATATAAAAGCTAAAACTCAAGGCATCATCAACCCCTCCAGCCATGGACAAGCACAGCATAGTGGGCTGTGCTGGATGAGAAAGGTTAAATCCATCAGGTCTTTGTGGTGGCCACATTCTCTCCCCAGCATGAAGGATCAGCTCAGTGCTGGAGCAAGCTCTGGCCATGGGCAGGTGTCCCACAGCCAGGCAGCAGGGGAGGTGGCTGTGGTGGCAGTGGCTGCTCTTCTGCCAGTTGTACATCTTCTTCAGGTCTCTCATCAGCAAACCACCTTCAGTGCCTCTGGATTTGCCCACACACTCTTCCAGACAGTGGCTGCACAGAGCAGAGGTGAGTGGAGCTGTGGCAGATCCGAGGGCCAGGACGGACAGCGGTCAAAGGGTGCAAGCTCTAACTTCACCATTTGTCCCAGCTGCCTGCAGAGCATGGCATGGCAGCCAAAACCACCTAGGATATGTGCTTGGCCCAGCACTGTCACCCACCAGCACAGAACACATCTCTGCCCGATGCCTTCTGCTCCCCAGAGAGCCCAGTCCCAACCTGAGCCCTGCTTGCACCCAACTGCTCACCTTGAGTCAAAGCAGGGAGTGATTGAGTGATCCTGGGTGCAGGCTGGGGCAGATCCTCCCTCCTTATTCACTGGGAGTTGTGCTGTAGGCAGTTAAGTCCCACGGAAATCAATGGGATAATGAATACTAATTAGTGGCAAGCCACAGTGGGAGAATCTGGCAAAACATCTGTCCTTGCCCCGGGAGTGGGAGTTCCTCAGGTCCCTGCCATTGTCACGCAGTTCAGGGGGCCCCCACGAGCCTGTGGAAAGCCAGATTTTGAATATTTACAAGCAGCATAAAAATTGGCCCCAAAAATCACTTTCTCATCAGTTTCACTAAGCCCTAATTATAATGTAAATTGCAAAATTGGAAGGAATTCAGAGACGAGCAACAAATACGACTAAGGGGATTGGAGGATTGATTTATGAGAAAAGATTAAAAGACCTAAGAATTATGCAGTTTGACTAAATGATGACCGTGGGCCTGATCTTGCAAACTTTTCCCAGAGATAGCTCTCCACATTAAAGAGCAAGCATGATTTAAAAATATCTACCATGTCCTCCAGTGAGAAGTTCTGCAAATCAGTATTCCAGCCTAAGACAGAGGGGAGCATTAGTTTTCATCTTGCAGCTAAGAAAGTAAAAGATTCTAGTACAAAGCTAAAAGATTGTTTTCATTTTTAGGGAGTGTTATCTGTGAAAAAAGCACGTTGGAATTTATTCACATCAGAAAGAAATTGGAAGTATGTAAATTCCTGAGGTCTGAAAATGACCAGTGTAACAAGAGTGATAGAAAAATGATGCTTTTCACATGCTAGCCTGTTAAATGACTTTATTTGTACCTTTCTGAACTGATGAATTGTACATTTGAAAGAGTTCTATACAGCTTTTAGTGCTTTTGAGCATCTGCTTAAGCTGTAGAAAACATTATAGAGATGTCACAGGACCATGCATACAAAGTAATTCAAATGACAGAAAAAAGCAATAGGAAAATTAAAGATGCAGCACCTCAAAAGGAGAGATGCAACACCAACTCCTAAACTGTCTTCTTGCCCCATGGCATGGCTGTGCTTGAAAAATCAAGGTGCAGTAGTATGTCACTTAAAAAAGCATGGTTTCAATACTGTTTTAATAATCATCACAAAATGAAATAAATAAGATTTATCAAGACTGGCAACTAGGTATTCCTAAAGAAAAAAGTTAGGTAATATTTTCCTTAAAGTCAGATTGAAATATTTTACCTGGAAAAAGCAACTTTCTTTTTGTTAAATTTGGGAAACATCAGAACCTTCAACTTATTTTCAACAGGTATGGCTGGTATGACCATAAAAAATTCAACAGGTTTTTCTCAATTAAAAATTAATGTACTATTTTATAAAGAAAAAAAAATTAAATGTCAGGTGAATCAGAATCAAAACCAACATTGAATCAAAAAGTAATGAAATCAGAAGCAAACCCAAAACTCATATGGATCAAAATGTAGTAAAAAGAGGGAAAAAAACCCAAAAAAACAAGAAAAACTTTTGTGGTTTGGCTCAATCTAAGCAAAATTCCATTCATTTTTTACCTGTTTGTCCATCTCTAAAATCCATCATTCATCAGGCTCTTGCTTCAGGTAGCTAATGGATATGGACATGGATCCAATGCATGGCACTGGCTCTACAAAATGGGATGGATGTAAATAATGCCTCCAATCTTGGCACAGCAACTGAAAATCCCCACAGTGCTGGTCCCTGAACCAAACCTGGCCCAGAGAGATCTGAGTCCATGTTGTGATGGAGGAAGCAAATTCCCAGCATCTCCAGGAACATCCTCTGGGATTCAGCAGATTTGTATTTATATCAGCAAGCAGAGAAGATGTAATGCCTATTTCAGACGCCCTGGAGCAAAGAAAAAAACCCACATTATCTTTCTCAAAAACCTCACAGCTGCTTATCTGAAGCAGTTCATGACAGTGAAAGAAGTGGATAAATGTGTCATGTAATGCTGCAATGAGATTTTTAAAGGCAGGCATGATTTCACTTAGGCAAGCAAGGGAAGGGTGAGTCAGCAGATGATTTCATAAGAGCAATCCACAGCTGGCTCCTGCTTGGTGGCTCCAGCATGGTGAGCCAGGCAGGCTGGCTGGTGGGCTGGGAGGGTGCCAGCTGTGACCCTGACCTGCCAGGACACACTCACCAAGCTCAAAAGGGAGAGAAGCAACACCTGAGGAAAACTGCTGGGGCAGGGGAGGCAAATGGCATGGGAGAAAAACACAAAAAAGTCTTTGTAAGCCAGGACAGGTCCTACATAGCCTTTATCCTCCCTCCCATGGCTGTAGTCTCAAACTGTGCCAAGGGAGATACGTTGGATATTAGGAAAAAGTTTTTCACTGAAAGAATAAAAAAGTATTGGAGTGCTTTGCCTGGGGAGGTGGTGGAGTCACCATCCCTGGATGTGTTTAAAAACAGACTGGATGTGGCACTTGTTGCCATGGTCTAGTTGAGGTGTTAGGGCATGGGTTGGACTCGATGATCTTGGAGGTCTCTTCCAACCCAGTGATTCTGTGAATTCTGTGATTCCTATTGCACCTCCCTGATTCCCACAAAAATTCCCCTTATGGAGGAAGAGCAGGATGAAGAGGAAGAGGGAGAGAAAGGTTCTAGGAGGCCTGGGAGCTGATGCCCCCCTTCCCAGTTCCTCTTTCACCATGTCTGGGTCTCCCTTCCCCCATGGGACAGAGCTGATGACCTGCTGGTGCCAGCTCTTTCCCACCCAGCACAGTGCCTGGTTAGAGCCAGGTGCTCCAGAACTGCCTGGAGCCAGGGCACAGCAGCCCTGTCCATGCAGGATTCCCACCCAGGAGCCCATTTGCAGGGAATGATGCTATGATACCTGAAGAGTAGATGAGTTCTGCAGAACCCAAATGAAGGGCAGGTAGGTGTCCTTCTCCTGTCTCCAAAGTTGGGGACTTCAGGGTCTCCTCCCTCTGTCCCTGTGCTGCAGGAGGAAGCAGAACAGCCAGGAAGGAGCCACCAGGGTCTCTTGTCACAGACACAGCACAGCCTCTGTTCCATGGAGGGTGGTGATGGAAGGAGGAACTGAGAGGCACAGCCTCTACAGATCACAGAATTCTGCCTGTGGTCTGTAGACCAAAGTTTCATCCAGGTTTTTTTTTTCTGTTCACCATCCCTTATTCATGGATAAATATCCTGTGATAAATATCCTGCACAAGTGTGCTGTGCCTCACATCTACCAGACACGAGCAACACCTCAGCCAGTCCCAGAATACTCATGAGGTAACATCTAAACACCTTCAGGGAGAGAAAGGAAAGTACTGAATAGGGGATGGTGAGCAAGGTAAAAAACTGGATGAAGCTTCAAAAAAATGTGGATTTAGTCACAAAATTCAGGGGGTTTATCAACCCTAATTTTTAATAATAACCCGTGCTTTAAAGTACATTTTGCCCTGTGAACTCTGCTAAGTTTTCATGCAGATATTGCTGTTCTATTTGATATTTCCTTTGGTTATTCCTGCACAGGTTCACACTCACCATTGCATTTCTTTCTCTCTTTTTTTTTCCCTTGCAAGAAACTCATACTCAGCCTCCCTGAAAAACTGCAGTTCAAGAGTGCCATCTTGAGGCTTCCTACATATAAGGACAATGTGCTGATTGAACCTCGAGTATTCAGGGAGTTATTTAAATTTAAAATATCATTTTAAAAAGGCATGAGCATGTGTACAGAGGGGAAGTTCATTTCTGCTGTGTATTACCTGGAGTTAAGGGATCCAGCCAACAGAAATGTCACCCACAGTCAAGATTTTCAAAAGCAAACAACACTAGTGAGTGCTCTGCTTTGGGATATATTATTTGAAGTGCCTCAGGAGATACCTGGTGTTCAGACTGTGCTCAGTTCCAGCATTCTGAAAAATCAATGAACTTGCAAAGTATTTTAAGCCAGGTACTGAAAATGAATAATTATTTTAATTTTTTTCTGTAAGATGCATGTTTGTATGTTTAATTTAAGTTAAAGGCAAATTCAGAGGGAAAATAAGACCACGGCTTTCAAAACTATTACATGGGGAGACTAGTGCTTTAGATATTCCCATGCTCTAAAATAAAGGAGAAACCTTCATGCTTTGGAGTATAATCTATGGGGTTATTATGAAATCTTTCTCCTTCTACAGCATAGTCCAGACACCAGTAATTTATCCCTGCAGGAGAGCAAACGGGTAGATTGTTACAACAAATCATGCATAGGTTGAGAATTTACCGTTGAAAGTGGGATGTTGCTTTTCATTCTTCCTGCTGTAGCTGCCAGGAGGCTTTGGGCTTGGGAAAAAGGATGTGTGCCAGCACAGTCACAATGCAGTGCCCTAAGGATGAGGTGCCACAGGGAACCAGAGACCCTCAAAAAATGCATTGTTAGCACCACAAATAACCCCATGCTTCCTTGTGATATTTTTCATTTGGAAGCCGAGCAGAAATGTAAACCTGTCTGAAAGGATTGCCCATGATGTACATCCCCCAGTTATCAGCGCTGTCAAAGGAGCACAAGTATGTTCCTTTTGGTATTTTTACAATAATTTTAGATTGCATTAGGTGGGGAGTCATAGAACTGTGAATTTGACTGAAGTCCAGATGAAAAGCAATCTACCTCCAGCTACAGGAAGAAGTCTTGCTTGTTTTCCAGCAGCAGCAGACTGCAGCAGAAGGTAATTTTATCCTCAGCATTCAGTACAGCTACGACACATCTCACAAAAGAAATCCAGTATCGGTTCTGATCACCCTTAAACTATCAGGATCTGACTCATATCCCAGTCTGGAAGGAGGAGTGGGTAAGAAACTAATTTCCCTTTCACAGAAAAGAAAACCACGAATTTAAATTAATTTTTTCCTTGCTCAGAAGTCCAAAATACCTTGCCAATAGTCGATGAAGATGTGTCAGATCTTCTGAAAGGGACAGCCCATGGACTGTGCATCCCACACAGCTCTCCTTGTGCTGCTTGCTAGAGCAGTGCTGGGATGTCTTGGGCTGAAAGAGAGGATTTTTTAGCAGTCCAACAGAGCCTAAATAGGACAGCCACACTCGAGGGGTTAGAGCAAATGAGGTCTGTCTCCACAAAGAAAGGCCATTTTGGAGATCTAGGTTGTGTTAAACTGAGAATAAATGCCTGATTCTGGGTGCAGCCTGTGTTGTTAATTGAGGACTAACACACTGCTGAGCATGAATGGCAAGGCAGAGTCTGTCTCTGTGAGTGAGAGATCGCTGAGGCTGAGCTGGGAGCTGGTTCACTTGGAAACTATGGCTTGGGAACGAGCCAGGTGCCTATTTTGGGTCTCTTCATAGGCTGGAATTGCCTGCAGTCAAGCTGGACTCCTTTCTAGGACGAGCTAAAATGTTGCTCTGTCTTCTAGAGGAGCAAAGAGCAGAAATACACTCCAATAACAAAAGCGATTTCAATTTAGTTGGTTCTTAGCTCTAGGGATGTTCAAATAATTTTAAGCCTGCTACCGTGATTTTTATTATAAATTCCCAGTGACAATTGGGAAGCTAATCAAAAGGTTCAAGAAGATTTACACTAAAGTTAATTCTGCAATCTAATCAGCTACTGAAAGGTTTTGAATGTGGAAGTTTTGACAATTATTTAGCCAAATGTTACATTTACATTTGCCAACGAGGGATAGAATTTGAGTACATGTTAATATCCTTTTGAATGTTTCATAAAATTTGCATTAATCAAGGTATTACTAAATTGTCCTCAAAGTTTTTTGTTTTGCAGTGACTGCAGTGCATCATAACATATCTTATGTGGGCTGTAAGAGGATGACATTTTGTCCTGTCACATCTTCAAGCTGTATTCTAAGCAAGTTTTTTTGCCTGTGTTAGTATGAAATCTAAATGTTCTGGAAAATTGTAATTTTGGAGCCTTTTTCCTTTGTCTTATTCTGTACCTTCTTAAGATAATTCAGGTACTTGACATTCATATGTATGCCTTTCTACAAACTTGATTTATAATTATAAATCAAAAGTAATTAGTGCTACCTTCTAAAATGATTCATACAATTAAAACTTAAAAGTTTTTTCTATCAAAGTTCATAAACTTTATTCTCTGAAGGGATAAATGGATAAAAGAAAAAGAAGACTTGCTTTACAACCACTGGCCAAAGACTTACTACTGACAGTGATTGGGATGATTTTCTCAGGTTTTGTTCAAAAATGGGACTGAAGGACACACATCAGGAGAAAATCATTTCATTGGAAGGAGAAGAACAGTTTGTCTGTCTTGAATTAAGCCATCACTGCAGTGATTTGGAATGGTAAATGCAGGAACATTCCATGGATATAGCCGTGAGGTAAGAAAACCATTAGTGGTTTCAGAAGATATTTCTGCCAGGGACATGCAGATCATTTTTTTTTCTATTCCTGCATGTGTAAGAAGTATTTCCAGGAGAACTTAAATAGCATCACTTGCTTGAGAGCAAAGTGTTGGAGCTCATGCAATGAGAACAGAATATGAAAATTAACAAGTAATAGAAAAGAAAACTGTTGTGTCAAACACTCTCTCCATGCATTGGGAAACACAGAGCTCCACCAGTGCTGCCATCACAAATGCCAACTGCACATTGTGAAATGCTGGGTATAGCTCTGTGATAAGCTTATGTACATATTTCTCTCCTTTAAGCAAAGAAACTTTAGGAATGGGGCCCAAAAGAAGGATTGTCCTTGAATGAACTCTGAAAAAATAAAACCATATAGAATCTGTATGTGATCCTCTTACCTTTATGCATTTTTTTGGATCCATTTGTAAAGTGAGATGCCAAGTTCACCTGCCTGAGGTCTAGAACTAGAGAAAGCTGGAGAGGAATGTAAGCAAAGAGACTTAACCAACCTCATGAGCAAATAAGTGAGAAAATCATTACAAAGATAGGGTGTGAGTGTGTGTGCACATGCAAAATTTTACCATGTGAATGATAGTATATATAAATACATGTATGCTACATTGCAGCTGACTGAATGATTCTTCTGCAGTCAACCCCAAAATTACACAAATGGAAACTTGCAAGTGTGTGTAGGCTGTGAATTCCTCGTGGTGTGAGGAGGCACCATGAGTGTTTTGTTCACCTACACCAGTCATCAGCCAAGCCAGCCATGACACAAAGCCAACAATATCAGTTCAACCCAGACTGAAAAAAAAAAAACTAATTGTAAATCTGTCCATATTAAAAAATAAAATAAATAAAAAAAAATGTGTTTCTGTGTGCAACGTCAGCTATCTTGAGGGGATCCAGTGTTTCTGAGTAAAAACACCAGTGCTAGAGCTCTCCAACCTCACCTCTTGTTGCAAGGCTGGTGCCTTCACCAGCTGGGCACTTTGCACCAATTCATGACACAGCTGTGGATGTGATGATGGGGACAACAGCCATGGACTAGGGGACAGAAGGGGAAAAAAACTCTACAGAAAGCTGTGCATGCCTTTTTCCCTTGCTAATTTTTGGTCTTATCCCGGGGGAAGATGTTCAGTTTGCCTGTTAAAAAGCTGCAGATCCAGATGGGAGCAAGGCTGTAAGCAAGACGGCTGTGGCTGCTGGCATGGCATTCCTAAAGCAGATCCACTTATTCTCATTCAGGAATAGTTTTGACAGTGTTAAAATGAAGGGAGGCAGAGGAAGTTTGCTGAACACTTCTTCCATCACTGTGGCCATCAGTGGGGCTGATAGCAATTGTAGGAAATCAGTGCAGAAAGAAGCAGCTGCAAACATAAGCACAGCCTCAAGCTACCAAAGTGACTCCTGAGTATTATTTTTTCTCTGGAAAAGACTGCCCAGTCTCCCAGGAAACCAAGTTTGGCTACATCCGCCTCTTGCCTTTCATAATGTGTCAATAACTATTTATAATTGTTTTTTCCTTCACATAAAGTCAGAATACACATTAACTCCAGGCAGCAGTCTTTTCTTTTTAAAGTCGGACGAAACACAGGTTTCAATTTCCTCCCTGTTTCTGATTTATGATTAATACACATCTCCTTTGCAATGGCTCATATGCTGTCACTTTTGAACAGAAAAGCACTAGGGAACTTCCAACTTTGAAATTAATTACAGGAATAAAGGTTCTCTGCCTATTTTCTAATTATCCCTTTCTTTGTTAATGCCAAATAATGCCTTTAGCATCTTCCTGGAAAAAGTCTCATTGATCGCACTCTGTGATTATAGTGCTTTTATCTCCCATCTGTGCTGTGAAAGCTACAGGCTTTCCATTTCCAAAGCAAAAACCTCCATGATTAAAATCATTAGTACAAACAATAAAATAAAAATAAAGAAATCTGTACAGGTATATAATGCAATCCATACACAAGGCAGCCTTATCTAGTCATGGATGAAGGAGGGGAAAAAAATTATATGACTCTGTGATTGAAGGACAAATTAGACTTTAAACTAACCTAAGAAATTTTGCAGACACAGAAAACTCCCAAGCATTAAGAGTGCCCTGGTGACATGGCTGGACAAAGGTCACATCCCAGTCAACGCTGAGCTCTGGAGAGAAGCAGTTGTGCTGCTTCACTGCTCACATTTGCTCTTTGCTAACCCTGTGTCTCAGCTGCAGAAGGGGCTCTCACAGGTCAAGGTGTGATGCCCATCCACTCTGCCTGCCCCAAAAAGTTGGGAGAGCAAGGAGGATCCTGGAGATGGAGCTGGAATTGAGATGGATAATAACCTGAGACCAGAGCCTGGAAGAAAGGACGCTTTGCCAAGCTCAGGGATCAGGACAGGAGCATCCTGGGGTGTCAGCCCCACAGTCTGTCTATCCACCTCCCCCTGCCCAGCACTGGGAGCCAGCAGGGATGGAGTGATTGTGGCTTTACAAGTCACTCAATCGCCACCCAGCTTTGCCAGCTGTCTCTGGGAGGAGGGTTTCATGTACAGTGATTTTTACAGAGCCCAGAGGAGGCAGTTTCCCAGTGTGACATCTCCCAGCACCTGCAGGCTGCTGCTGCTCCACTTCCCCGTGAGCCATTCCCTGTGGATGGCAGCAGCCTGTGCCCTGGGAGCAGTCACTTCTCAGGATGAGCACAGGACAGCCTGTGCTTGCTTGGAGCACCTCCGCCCCTCCTGCCACACCTTGTTCTGTGCCCACCTGCCACAGCCTCCTGGGGACACCAGGGCAGGGCCAGCAGCAGGGCTGGGTGGGCTGGAAGAGCTGGATTTCCAGGACAGAGCTGTTAGCAGGGAGCTTCCAACATGATGACACTCACAGACAAGCACACGCATGTCATTTTTTGCCACATGAATCTCATGTCAGACCTTGTTCTCTTTTTTTTTTTTTTTTTTTTTTTTTTTTTTTTTTGGGCTTTATCTTGGTTTTGGCTCCACTTGCTGTTCTCCAGCTTGTTCTCATGATCTTTTGAGTTGTGCCATGGTGCTTTGAGCTGCTTGCAGAAAAGTTGGCAGATAAATCCCATTTTTCCTCCTGGTGTGATTTAACCATGGAAAGCTGGAGGGGTTGACATTTGTTCAGGTTAATGACCTGGAGACCTGAAAGCACTGCTGCAAGCCTGGATGAACTGTTGTGTAATGGAGAGTCCAAGAAGTACATTGAAAGCTGAATTACAAACACCTGGGGAGCAGTGGTGCTCTCAGCTCCACCTCTCACATCCCCCCTTGAAATGTGTGAGCTGGCTTGCCATTGCTTCCCTGATTTTTTTTTTTTTGCCATTACAGAAAAGGCTAAAGCTTTTCCAGGGGAAATATTAGTGAAATGTCATGAAGGATCATAAGTAACACAGCCCTGGATCCCAACAGCTCAAAAACAGGTTCAAAGAAATCACATCATAGCAGCAATAAATGTCTGATAGAGCAATTGGAGAAAGTTCCATGATTTTTAAGACAATGTGTGCTGTCAAAAAAGAAAAAAAAAACCCTCCCATGTGTTTAAGTGTTCGTTATGCAAAAAAAATCTATCTTTTTTGGCAATTTCTTGAAGGGCTTGATGTTTCTTGGGTTTTCTTCAAAGAAGATCCACAGAAACAAGTCAGAAAATGAGCACATTCCTTGTAATACCTAAAATTAACAACTGTGAGGCCCCAGTCTAGACCTGATTCACTTCTTTAAAATTAGGTTGGCCTGCACTTTTCATTTATTTACTCACCCAGCAGCCCAAGGGAATATTCTTCGTGTGTGAAGCAAAGCACGTGCCCTTGCAAGAGCAGATTTTATGTCCCTAAAAGCAAAAATGTAATGCTGCAAATGAAGGAATGCCTCATTAGAATTGCATTTACTTCACCACAAATGCCAGCCAAGAATTTTTTTTAAATATATACCCACACTTATGGCTTCCAGATATATTCTTCTACCAAAAAAGGGGCCACAAGTGGCCTGTGATATAATCCCTTGTCTAAGGGTGTCTTTGCAACTCATTAAAGGGATGCCTAAGGAGCATGTAAGCGAAGGGGTTGTGGGGAAAGAGAGAAGTGGAGGATAGCTGGCAAGGATTCCAATTCAAGAGCAATTCAAAGAACAATGGGGCCCAGGATGGGATTCTCATCTCTGTCTTCACACAGCTTCCCACAAAGAGATTCCCTTCCCCACAGACAGTTCCATCACAGCAACAGCTAAGGATCAAAAGTCAATTTTGAAATAGTTTTCTATTAAAGTTTGTTTTAATGAAATGAGCTTTGGATGAAATTTCATTTCTTGAAATTACAGCAGATTTTTTTTTTCTGGTTGGATTCAGTTATGCTTTCCTATCCACATTTTGCTATAAGCAAGGTTGTGGCCAACTTCTTTTATCTTAGTGAAAATTTGCCTTCATGGATTAGGAGAAAAAGAAAGTGGGGTGTTTGTTGTAAAACACTGTCAGGAATTCCCCAAGCTAACGCTCCTTTGCTTCTCCCCCCATAGGCTGAAACAGAAAGTTTTGCTTTTGGAATGGGAATAGTTTGCATGTTGCAGCTGGGAAAAGCCCATCTCTTTCTGAACTCTGGGAGGCCAAGGCAGCCTAAGGAGGCACTTGCATGGTTGCATTGCAAAGAGATGTTAGCCTGGGCTCCCACAGACTGCTGGGACTATCCCTGCCAAGAGGAAAATGTATTTTATTTACAACGTGCAGGAAAGTTGCAGAATGTTTCTGAAGATGGGTGGCTGCCCTGTGAATTCACTCTCTACAGAGTTCAACAAGCAGTCAGCTGCTGAAAGAGCCTCTGAAAGTTTTCATTGAGTTGCTGGCTGCCTCCCCTCACCAGCTATCTTCCTGACTGAGGTTAAATAAGGACAAGCTTTTAAAACTCTACTATCTTAAAACAAGTTACCTTATTTTTTGCTGATTTGGCATCTATTTCCATGGAAACAGGAGCAAGAACTAGAAGCCAGCAGCTGAAGTTGGCTACACCACTGCTCTTGGCTTGTTCTACTTCCATTTCCATGGAAACTGATGCAAAATCACTGCAAACAAGGCAAAGTTTTCTTTTTTTTTTTTTTTTAATTAACCCTTTCTTGATTTTCCACTTCCAGATTAATTTGTTGCCAGAAATGCAGACACAGTCACTGGAAATGCAAGGAGGAGCAGCACAGGTGCCTTCACGAGCCTGTGCAGGTGCTTGCATGTGAGTTTGTGCTTGCACTTCATTTCCTAACACAAATCTTTGAAGTAATCTCCCATTTACTTTGAGGATGCTAAAGAAAAAGAAGTGTGTGATGTAAGGGAGGGTAACCTGCATGATTGTCCCCTGTGGAGGTTGAAGGCAGAAGTAATAAAGTGGCAATGGAGGAAAGCAGTTTGATGAAAAGAAATGACACTTCTTGCCTATGGCTTTCTACGTTTTCTAGAGTTTTCTAGAGTATTTCTCTCTGAATATATGTATGGTCTTCTTTTTGGCTAAAACCCCATTGGAACTCAGATTTTGGCATACTTTTTTCTTTTTTTTCCCCCTCCTGATCTGGCAGTGTGCCAGAGCACATAGAGCACATGCCACGAGCTTTCAGAGGTGCTGGGTAACACATGAAATTTAATGTGGAGCCAGAGAATTTCAGGCTGTGTTATAGAGTTTGGGAAGGCTGGGATTGACCATGGAGCACGAGATGTGCAAGTTTTCCCTGAGTTCATGGTTGAACCTCATCTGAGATTAACTCAGGTTTAAGGAATTTATTCACTTACCCTGCTTTGTTAGCAGGGATTTTGGTGCTTATTCTAAAAAATCTGGATCCAGAATGCAAAGTCCTTTATAATAAAGCATTGAATCATCTACCTGAGTCTTCTAAAAGCCAAAACAAATTTAATTTATGGCTATCCTCTGCTGTTTTAGACTGCTGGACCAATGCTTATATGTAGAAAAAGTTTTCCAGATAGTAAATCTGCTTAGACCTGGAGTGCTTTTGAGGACTCTCCTGCAATTGATTGTTATTTCTTCTAAAATGCAAGGATGAGGCTGGTGGGAGAAAATGTTTAAAGAGAATGGAGGTGGCCTAGGTCACACATCTAGTTACCAAAATATTAAAACACCATATTTATAGTCAGAAGAGAATAGAAGCCAAGGTTTTAGGAGAGATGGGGGAAAAGAAATCAATACTTTTCATTCTTGATTAATTTTTTCTTCTAATTAATACACTTGCCAGTTTTAAAGAACCTCTTCATATTTGCACTGGACACAGCAGAACCTGCTCTGTACCAGCTCTGACCCACCTGAACAGGAATCGATGCCTGAATATCAAAACTCATTTATGAATTTGGAAAATTGTCACCTGTAAATGTCAGCTGCATTCCTGCAAAAGCATTCAAGACTATAGGGCACATATTCCCCTTGGTATGTGGGAAAAACAAAGGTCACTGCCTAAAGTGCACTTGAACTGTTAAAATTCACACTGAAATTCCCCACTTTAGCACTGGATATGGGTCAGAACCACTCCCAAGGTTACTCAAAGCACTCTCCACATCTTTCTCCCAAACTACCTCTCCTTCCAGACAGCTAGAATGATATAGCTGATTAAGTAAGAGATTCCAGTCTGATGGACAGAAAACAAATAAGTCCAAACAATGGGTATCTAGAAAGAAAGTTGTGGTTTGACAAATTTATGGCTTAGCTGTCTGCCACTGGATCAAATATCTGTTGTGTTTTTTTCTTTCAGGGCATATTTTTTTAAAGATCTTTTGTTTACCAAGTAACTAATTCAGAAAGAATCTTTTCATACCCATATTTTTAAAGTGTTTCACTTTGGTCTTGGAAAGCAGGCTGGGTTTTTTAACAGCTCTGGTTCATTGGCCAACCTATTCCAAAAGGGTCTCCCTGCCATGCCATTTTTATTTTAGAAGGTCATGTTTTGTCCTGTTTCTGCCTTGCAGAGGAAGATGACCAAAAACCAGAATGACACCAAAAGGTCTGCATTATTATTAATCCTTTTAACTGCTGGGATGCTGAACCAATAGCACATACCCAAGAAAAATATTGTGGGTAGGTCTTTCCACTCTGAAAAATTGTATGATGTGAAAATATTTCTGTTTTTTTAGAGGAAGAGATTTTTTAAAATTTATTTATTTAACCTAGGAAGTGATGCTTTGTTTCTTTGTTGCAATACCACAAAAAAAAAAAAATCACAAGGCAGGCGCTGGTGTTGCAGTTGCAGTCACATGAACTTGGACTGGACCTAAGGAGTGCTTGGTTCTACCAGTGGTCAAAGAGCCCATGAAAAGTCACCACCAAGGACAGCTGCTCCTTGAGGAGGAGCTTTGCTCCCTTCCTTGCCTCTTTCCCTTTCTGCAGGGAGTGACCAGCACACCCCATTGTGGTGTGCAGCCAATTTTCTTTTCACTATCATTTTCCCTTAGACTCAAGATTCCTGCATCTCATTTTCTGTCTGTGGATAGTGGTGCACCAAAATCCAGGATCCTCTTCCACAGTTTTTTGCTGCTTGGCATGGTCTGCAAGCACCAGAGCAGCTGATAGCACTCAGTGGCCTTTTGTCTTGACATTTCAGCCTCTCACAAACCAGAACTGGCCTTATCTGTTGGCTGCAGAGCCTGAGGCTTTTCTTCTCACTGGCTTTTTCTTCCAGCTGCCTACCAGCATGTAAAGATTTCTCAAAGAACAACAGGTTTCCTCTTCTGCAGCAGAAGAATGGAGTCAGGGAGAATCCAAAAATACCACAGATACAGAACAATACCTCTTTTTATATATAATAAATACACTAGATTATTGATGCTTCAGATTAACTACATCCAAGATTATCAAACAATAGGAATTATTCCCTGGTGAGGGAAAAAAAGAAGTCAAATTTGTATCCCTCTTTTAGTATTTTTATTGATTCAAAATGTAGAAAAATCCATACACACACAACATCAAATGTTCTCACAGAGAATTGAAGTGCAAACATACTCTGCCAGCTCACCTGTGGTGTTTCACACCATCCACACTTCAATGCCCCCTTTTTCTGTCTGTATTTGTAGTCTGGGCAGTGGGGTTTGTTTGCTTGAGTTTTTGCTCCTCCTCTTCCTTTCTCTTTCCTCTTTCAGCAAAAGAAAAAGGGAAAGAAATAGGGTGGGGAGAACAAGTCTCTAACAAAAGTTGTCTATTAAAAATCCAACTGGAACAAAAATTTTCTGTTGCAGATCGCTTCAAAACAGATGTTTCTTTCATAATCATGCAATCGGGAGGAAAACAGAGAAAAAGGAAGTGATCGCATCCTCCCAAGTGCTGTGAGTTTTGTAGCATTCAAAGAGAATTCACATTTTTCATTTTGAAAGAATTGAACATGTGTCAAGCTGCTCTAGCTATTAATCCACACATCCAGCCTGAACTGGGATTGAAGTGATAAGCAGTTTGACACCAAGTCTGCACTGATTATTTGGCAATAGTTTAATGATTATCTTGGATGTGATTAATGAAAAATACTATTAAGAATAATCATGGTTGCACCACACCCTGAGCTGATTTCCACCCTGTGCTGCGAAGCTGCTCTGTGTGGCAGCCAAGGTCTTATCCGGGCCCTGCAGGCAGCATGACCCAGGCAGGGATTGCTGAGGGCCTCAGGAAGAGCAGGAGCCTCTCCTCTTCCAGCAAAACTTTGATTTTTCCTGTCTATTGTTTCCTTTCTGTGCGTGGCAGTGAGATGCAGCCCTGCTGCAACCCACCCTGTTGCTCAGCAACCCCATCCTTGCTGAGCAGGCTCTTTTGCAAACCTAGGCTGAAGATGAGATGATGTGACACCCAAAAACTGCTGTTTAGGTTGGTCAAGCAGCAAAATCCCCTTAAGCAGGTGCAGGTCAATAACAGCAAAGACCCTGGTGGCAATGTCAGCTGAGGAGCAGCAGCACTGCACCTTCTGCTCCTCTGCATTTGGAATGTTTTGAAATGTTTATTGGTGATTATCTCAAACTATTTAAATAATTTTAACTAATTTTAAAGGTCTCCTGCACTGCAAAGTCATTTCCAATGTCCCAGTTTGATCCAGAGCATGGATCAAAGTTTATTTTGCTTCGAGTGAACCAGCCAGCAGCAATGAGATGGGGAGAGGGAGGCTGCAAGGCTCTGCTGACATGAAAACCACCCTGGGGACAGCTGGCATTGGTCAGGGAAGGTGGGCAATAGACTGAGGTGGAAAGAGGCAGTGAGGAACAGCTGGGTTGCATTAATGGATTGGGTGGAAACCAGGAGGTGAGTGAAGTAAAAGCTGTATTTCATCCCAGCAATACCTGGGAAAAATCAGCTTGTGTTCTCCTGATCTCCTCCAGAGCCAGCAGCAAGGGAGGGCAGCCCTCTCCCACCTGGATGAGCAGTTGGAGATCACAGCCATACCCACCCAAACCTGCAGGGACTGGGTGGTTTTGGGACCCAGGAGCTCCACTGCCCACATGGTTATGACTAGAAGTGGGGCTGTACTTCCAGGTGTGTTTCCATACCCCTCATGGCATGTGGGGAAAGGAGGGATCAGGGAGCAGAGGCTAGATAAAACCTTTTACCTCTGCTGGTAGAAACCCCTCCAAAAGCTTTCTGCAACTGGTCTGACTTTGATAGGACAGAACATTCATATTGATGCTTTTTAGAAATTTTTAGAAATGACAAAGAAATTACAACTTTTAGAACACTAACAAGGCTGTTCTGCTAGGGCCATGTTCTCACATGGTTAATGGTGTTGCATAGGAGTCTCTCATAAATTTTGTGAAGGTCCCATTGGATTGTTAGGGCCAGTTCTCCATTCCAGCAGACACCACAGTGATCCATGCCCTGAACATCCCACATCCTGGCACAAGGAGAAGATCTACAAGGCTTCTGCAGGCCTGGCTGTTTGCCTTCTGACCACAATAGCTCCGTGCCATGTCACCAGAAGGAAAGGAAAGCAAATACAGGTGTTACATTACCTGCTGAATGACCTCAATAAAAGAGAGGCTGCATTCAGAAGCACAGCCCCTCTCACAACACTCACCAAGCTGAGATTTCTCACCTGCCCCTCTGGCTTGTTCTGATATACATCTACTAATTTTTAAGCTTTAGTTTTTCAGAGCATGAATGAGCATTTCCTACACACATCATCTGTGCTCAGGGACTGCCCAGCCTGAGCAGAAATGTTTGTGGGACGGAGAGAGCTCCGACCCCGGGGGTAAATCCAAATGCCAGCAGCAAGCTTGAGGTGGACTTGATGGACCAGCTCCCATTCTTTGAATAAAAAGTTGCTTTTATAACACTCCAAGGTAATGCAGGTGTGATACACTGCAGAAAAGCACATGTGCTGTTCCTAGGGAGATATAAACATTGCTTTACATGTGCCTGAACTACACAGAAGTGCAAGAACAACACAGACATCGAGGTATCATTAATAGCACAGAAAGCCTGCTGCCCATGTGTTGGGTTTTGTGCCAGACCCTGGGGTTTGCCATGAGAAAGGCTCAATTATCATCCCCAGGGACTGAATTCCCCTTCCCATGGGACAGCTCAGGCTGGGGCACCAGAGATGGGAGCCTGGGTGTGTCTGCTCTTAAAATTACAACAGGGGATTGAAGACAGAAGGAAGGCAACTGCATTAGCAAAGAAACTGAAGGATTCGTGGTTTATGTATTACATAATGAAGACAAAGACAGATTGCTGGTGTGTAATTTTGGTACCATCCAGGGAAGAGCTGGGCAGGGAGCAATGTGGGCATGGCCAAATTTGCAGATCTACTGGCAGGAAACAGTGGGCAGGGCTGATTCCTGCAGAGGGGAGAGGAACTATGTACCAGCAATAGAAAAGGCCAGGGATAAACTTCTGGAAGTGGGAAACAGCTAATATTGTTTAGGTCTGGTTCTGCCTCTTTCCACCAACATGTTTCAAAGAGCTTTATATTGCAGTATTAGGCCAAATGCAATGATGGCTCAATGCAGAGTTGTGTGCTGAATGCCCTTCCTGATGTATTAGCACTGCCTAGCCCCTCTGCAGGGTTCATTGTATCCCCCTTTCTTCTCAGCAGGGCTTGTTATCCTCCTTTGTCAGTCTAGACAAACCCTAAACATCTCCATCTCTGTTTTGTGCATAGGGATGCACCAGGAGATGAAACAACCTCCCACAAGGGTGTGGAGCCAAGGAGAGACCCTGGATCTCCCAAGTGCCACAACTAATGAGGATCTGTGCTTTAAATAGTTGTCTTGCACTGTTAGGGTCACCCAGCAGTCCCTTTAGAGAGTGAGGGCAATCACAGAGCCAAACACACACTGCTGTGGCTCTCACATCCCTTAGTCCCATCAGGTTAAATGCCAGAGGGGATAATAAAGGATGGCTACACTGCACCTTTTCTTCCATTAAAAATGTGCTTGGAAATGGCTTGGCCACTTGGTGTGAGTAGTCCAGCTGGGGGAATAAGAAGTCTCCAAAGCCTCAGTCTGCTCCTCACTGCTCCCATGGTGAGATCTGGTCCAGGAGAGCCTCCTGTGTCAATGAAAATACAACAGCTGGGGACAGGGGAGGACCAAAGCCCAGTGCCACCACAGCAACACGTGCTGCCTGCAGCCAGATACCCCTTGCTCCTTCCAGGTGTGTTTTCCTGGCCCTGAGCAGCAGCCTGCCAGACCCCCTGGCAGAGTCCTGTGCCCAGCACCCACCCTCTACCCATCCTGGGTAGCCACCAGTTTCCATAACTTCCAAGTATTTGTCCTAATAGGAACAGCTTTTGGTGTAATCACAGTAATCTCTAAGTCTATTTGATACCTCTGACATTCTCCTGAATTTGCCCCCATCCCTTTCTCTAGCTTCTTTCCAGTGCCAGGACCATGAAGAAAAGACATTCCAAAGCACACAAGTCTTGCTGAACTCCTCATTTTCCAAGAGGGGCATAGAGGTCAGGCTGCTCTATCAGCTGGGAGTTTTGGGAAAGCTGCAGTCTGTGCTGCTTTCTGTGGCACAAAACACTGTGGTGCAATCACTGCTAAACAATGCTGTTTTCAAGAAACAAAACAGTGATGATTCCACCTGACAGCCTTTCCAGTGCTTTTATGAGAAGGGCAAACCGAGCCAAGGAAGCATCTGAGAAGTCATGTCGTGCACCATCACAAATCTCCAGGAATAAAGCAACACCAAAGGTCTGGCTTCAGGTAAAATGTGTATTTCTGCCATGCTACTACTCCTTACAAATTTTTTCTAAGTGTCCCACATGTGCCCTTTTCTCTAGCAACAGGATATCCTTCATTTGTCTGCACCAAGAGCAGATGAGCACTTCTTCGTGTTGTTTTCCAAGTCGGCTGATGGGAGGGTCAGCAGGGGCCAAAGCAGCTGCAACAAGGAGAGGAAAGATAACCATAGCAACCCAAGTTATCTGCATCCTCCATGTATTTCCTTCTCCCCACCCTACAGCATGTCTTTCCCACCCAAACCTCAAGCCAATAGAGCCAGTGACCAGCTGGCAGGATGGGGACTGCAGCAGTGTCTCTTGTACCCAGAGGGTCTTGCTGTGCTTTGGGGCTCACCACTGCAGGCTGAAGTCATCGAAAGGAGACTGAAATCCTAGAGAGGGACAACTTGCAAAAAGCAGAGCTCTCCACTACTGTAGATGGGGCCCTGGATATGCTGCCTTTGCTCTGGAGTTGCAGATCCATTGATGCTGCTCCTGGTTTTGGCTCTGGGCTGTAACCCTTCCACAGCAGCCACAGCTTCTCCGTCTGTGCCCCACGTCAAACCCAGCTACAGTTTTGGCCGGACTTTCCTGGGACTTGATAAATGCAACGCCTGCATTGGGACATCCATATGCAAGAAGTTCTTTAAAGAGGAAATAAGGTCAGAAACTCAGCAGAGTAATTTTTAAAGTAAAGTTCTGTATAGTAATTTGAAAGTTGCCTGTTAGAATTTCCAAGTACTTTGATGAACAACAATGCAAAAAGCAACTTAACACCCAGCTGCATTACAGCACTTAGTGTTTTAATTAATGCCTGTAAGCTGATGCTTTGCCTCTTTTCTTTTAAAGCCACGCAAACATGATCAGACTTCAGCCCTGAACTATAACTTGAAAGCAAGAGTAAAAGGCAGAAATTTCTGCCTAGAGAGTGGCTCTGAAAAAAATTCAAGGCAGCGATGGGAAAAGGGAAGAGGGGAGGAAGAAATCAGCTTGTTTAGATTTACTGGAAATATTTTATTATGAGCAGCTGACTAAAGGCAAGAGGGGGTTTAGCTTTGTATGCTCCCAACAGAGTATGTTAACTACAAACATATAAACATGCTGTATAATTTTGTACCAGGTGCAACAAGGTGAATGTGCAGAATTTCACGTGCCTTTTAGCTGAGATCAAAAGGGATCTAAACCTGCCTGAGGCATGAGGACTTCTGCTTATGAGGTTACCCACACGCTTGAGAATAGCACGTGGCTAAGTTACTGGTACATTTTGGGGAGATTTGTGTGAGAACTGGAAGGCAGAAATTGCCTCTGCCTTGCTGTTGATGAGACACACACTGTCCAAGTGGTCATCAGAACAATCCAATCATTTTAAGGCTCAAAAGCAGAGCATATCTGATGACAACAGGGAAAATGCAGCCACTTGTATTTGAGGAGAAAGTTAAAGGCAGTGCTTGGCAGAGGAAGGGTTTATTGGGTCTGATATGATTTATAGAGCCATATGCACTTTCTTTTATAGATATAAAAGCCTGGGGGAGAAGAAATTATTATAGTAAAATTGTATTTTTAATGCTATAACGTAAGTAGCATAGTATTAGACAAATCACCATTTTTATCTTAAACTATCCTATAAAACGTAGCATAGTAAAACCATAATGGTTTGTCTGGGATGGACTTGTAATCCCAGACATCCATTCTTCCACTGCCTCTGGAAAAAGGCAGCTTGTGGCTTTTTTCCTTGCTCTTGCACATGACAGTCCTTGTCACTTTGCCCTTTGGCTTTCCAGGTCCACAGTGCCACAGCAGGCAGCAGGTGAGGTGCACAGGGCTGAGTGCTGGGTTTCTCCCAGCCCAGCCTGGATTCCTGTCCCAAAATGCAGCGTGGATTTGCAATCAGCCCAGCATGCTCATCTGGCTGATGGGCTGCTGTGGGTCTGCAGGAGCCAGGGGTGCATTCAGGGCAGGGTCTGCTCTGTATTTAATTCCCTGCAGCAGGCTGGCACTGCAGCTGGCTCCTGCTCCCCGCCCCACCCTGCTGCAGCTCCTTTACTGCTCACCTGTGCAGGGATTTTAGGGACATCCTGCCAGGTACCAAGCTTCTCCCTTTTGGTTACTCCCACTTGGCCAGTGGAGAGGCGGGGGCCATGCAGGTTCCCTCAGCCCTGCCAAAAATAGCAGAACTGCCTCTGGCTGTGGGTTCCAGCTGCACAGTGCACTGGCTGTGGGACAGAGGTGCTATGGGAGCCCAGGCAGGAGGGCCCTGCTGGCTTTGCTCCAGGGGACAGTGGGAGCAGGGTGCACCCCTGGGGTCCAGGAGAGTAGAACCACAAACATGTGGGAGCACTGCACTTCTGCCTCAGGGCAGACGGGGGGCTGCCCAAGCCAGTCACTTCTTTTTCTCTCCCACCAGCCTGCAGTTGGCTTCCCACAAATAAGTGAAGTTCTGCTGTGAGCTCTTCAGCAAGGGGAACTTTAGAATGTTCTCCTGAGCAGCTTCAGGCTTTCCTTTGCATGGGTAAAACTTTTTCTCCCACTTGATTTCTTGAAAAACTGGAATTTTTTTTTTTTTTTTTGGCAAGTGGGAGCTTAAACTAGGGAAATTTCAGCTGTGCTTATGCTCTTTGATCCACCCTCATGTACCTTTTCACATATTTGCAAAGGTGGATGGCACTTGGGCTTCTCTGTGTTAATTCACATTAGAACATGCTTCATTAATTCTCCATCATTCCTGGGAGCTCTGACATGCATTCACAGTGAGAAGATGTGGGTTTTGTTCCCAGAACGGCTGGTGACTCATCTTGTGCTCTAATGTTTTATATTTCCCTTATCTTTGCCCAACTTTATCCATCTGTAAATGAGAATACCAAGCCTGTCTACCAACTGTACTGAGAGCAGAGTGCAGTGAAAGTTTTTGTAAAATATTAGATTTTCAAAATGCCGCAGAACTGAGCCGACCAAAACTACTCAAAGACTTGTGCCAGTGCTGATCCTGAGCTTTGTCCAAAAATAATGGGAAAGAAGACTGAAAAAGCTGGACTGCTTCAATTAGATGAAGGTTTACAGGCTATTTCTTTTTTTGTTTGTTTTAAGATTTAGTTTACTTAATTTTTTTAAAATGTGAAATTCCAAATGCAAGCAAAATTATTTTGGCTGAAACCAAATACTTAATTTCATTCAGGAAAAAAAAAAAAAAAAAAGAAAAACAAGTTTGGATTTCTTTCTTCTTAGTTCTGGGTTGATCTAAAATCTGTGATCTGTGACTCACTTATTCACACAAATCTTACTGAAGGTCTCAGAGCATTTGCAGGCCCTTAGCTAAAAAGCCCCGTGCAGAGGGAGTTGTTACAGCACAACTTGATGATGAATCTTGAAAGTATCCAGCAAATGTGCCAGGCCAGCACTGTGCTGCCCAGAAATGATGCCAAATACAGACTTGCTGCAGCCCATGCTGGGTTCCCAGGCCAGGGTGGCTCTTCCCCCAGAGCTCTGCAGAGGGAATCACTCCATCCACCCTCAAATTAATGCTCAGCCCTGGGTTTCACACACCCATGTGCTGCTTGCACACAGGAGGCGGCACTTTCTGCTCTCTGCCTGATCTGAGCTCCCCTGAACACACAAGCCTGAGTCAAGTCACAAGGCATATTTGTGCTTAACTTGAAAAATAAGAAAAAAGACAGAAAGAGAAACCCAGCCCAGAGCTATCTCTTCCCAGTACGTGCCTGGCACGCTGTGCCCACTTTGCAGATGAGGCACTGGGAGGGGTCCTGCTGCACAACAATCACAGTGAGGCACAGCAATTATTCAGCAATTATTCTCTTTTCTTTAATTCTAGCTCAAAACCAGACCAGGAAAAAAAAAAATAATAACCAGAACCAAACCAAAACAAACAAAAAACAAAAAACAAAACAAAAAAAACAAACCACCAAAATAAAAAACTCAAACCAAGTGTTTATTGTCATGTCAGGTGCTTTAATTTGTAGGGAATCTTCCATTTTGTACCGGGAAAAACGCCCAAACAACTGAAATGCTGGAATCCACCAACCTGTTCACACAAGGCTCTCCCACCTCTGGTCAGCCTCCATGGTAAATTTTTGGAAGGAGGCACATGGCAGGAGTTGAAAGCCAAGGCAGGGGAAGCATTAGGGTTCCAGCCATCCTGGGCACCTGTGCCTGCCCCAGAGCTCAGCTGCACAGGGTCTGTGGTGGGGAAAGGGAGTGGGGTGCTGCCATCAGGAGGGGTCATCTGATCAGTCTCTGATTGCAGATGGTGGCTCGTGTCACTGAGTCAGTTATTTGCCTGAAATCAGAGAAAATTAATCCTCCCCAAATTTCTCTGTGCCAATTTCCCAAATGGAATTTGAAAGGAAAGACCAGCTTCAGCTTTCAGACTTGTTAATGTCTGTTAAGCTGTCTGAAACTCCAGCTAGGCTAATCCTGCAGGGAACCTCTTGCCTCTCCTGTTTCACTTCTGAGCTACCGGCTTTAATTTATGGTGAGATTAAATTAGGACGTGCTTTCCTACACACTTGGACAAGGAGCTCAGGGCAGGAGGGTTCAGAGCAGCGAGGGCAGGACATTGGCCAAACCAAAGGTCAGAGTTGGGCCATTTTCCAAGAGCAGGTTACAGAACCCTCCCAGAACACACACAGTGCTCCTCAGCTCTGGTGTGTGGGCAGGGCTGAGGGGGCTGCTGAAACAAAAAAAAAATTACCTAATTACCCAGCCCATATGCTCCCCTCCTGTGCCTGTGTAGGGGGAGCAAATTAGTGCAAGATCTCCATGGCTACAGAGGTGCTGCATGCCCAGGGCACACACGCCCTGTCCCCCATTGCACCCCAGACTCTGCTGCTGTTGGGGAGGTCACTCATCCTGGCTGCTGGAATACAGTCCGGGACGCTGGGGGAGACAGGCAGATCCCTGCACTGACAAAAGCCACCACCTCAAAACAAGAGGTCATTTTGATGTTCCCAAATACATTTGTTGTCAGGAGGTTTTAATACCAGGAGGATCCTTTAAAGCGTCAAGTACTCCTTTTTTGGGACTACTTTTTTTCTGGAAATAGGAAAATTTAAAAACACCAGAAATTCTTAATGAACTAAAATCCTATAACCCTCTCCCTTTCCTCTTTTCCTCTACCCAAAAGAGAGGGTGTTTCACCCTTCACTCCATGGCAGCATTCATGACACGGGATGGTATTAGTGGGAAGCAAAGAAGGACTTTTTTACCAAAGCACATTTCTTTAGCTGATGGTTTCATCCTGCCCACCTCACCCTGGTAGCTGGGGCCACCCAGACAGGGTGGCCGGGCCTTTGCCAGGCAATGGAGGAGCTCAGCAGGGCGGGTGCTGTGCGGGTGTCCGTGTGCCTTTTAACCCGCTCTCCGTGGGGCTCTCGTTTTGGTTTGGCAGGTTTGACACCTGGCTTTCTTCTCATTTAAAGCTGCCCCCCAGCTCCCTGCTCAGCTACTCGGGCAACTACACGGACGATGCCAAGAGCTGGCGGCTGGTGGACATCACCCGCCTGACCTCCAAGTACCAGCACGACCGGGCGGACAAGCGCATCTGCACCTCGCTGCTGGGGAGCAGGAGCTGCAGCCTGGAGCGCGCCCTGCGCCGCACTCAGCGCTTCCAGAAGTGGCTGCGGGCCAAGCGCCTCACGCCTGACCTGGTGCAGGTCTGTGTCCTGTGGCTCTGGTGCCACACCACAGCCGGGGGAGCACGGGGGAGAGCGAGTCCCGTGTGGTTTAGGGGTGGGAGAAGGGTCTCGTGGGGGTATGGGGTGGCTTGCTGGCTGGAGGGTGAGGTGGGGTGGTGGCTGCACTCATCCTGCATGGCCAGTGGAGATGGGGCAGCCTGGTGTGCCCCCAGCCAGGCCTACGTGCCAAAAGGGAGAGGGAAAATGATGCCCAGATAGGAAGAAAAGTGCCATGGTTGAAGGCCAAGCCCTTCCAGTTACAGATAATGTCATGGCACAGCCTGGCCAGGGATGGGATGGGCTTGGCCCCAGCGAGAAGAGCAGCAGCTCCTGGCTCTTTGTGCAGGTTGAAGCTGAAGTCCTGTGGAAAGTCACAGTGCTGCCTGGAAAGGCTGACCTGGAACAGACACTAGACAGAGCAAAAGGAATAAAATAGGTATTTATTGAAAGGATACACTTTGGGCAGTCCAAGAGCCTGGCTGGGGCTACATCCAAATCAAATCCAAGATGGATCCTGGTCATGAGTTTTTACACTTTTATAAGTTTTGGTTCATTTATATATTGGGGTCAATTATCCAGCCACAGCCCCAGGCTATGAAGTCTCAGCCCCCTGGCTTGCCCCCTTTCCCTTGCCATTGTTTCTGCTTTTTGGATACCAGTTGTCCTTGATTCTCTGGCTAGAAAGGAATTGTTTTGTCTGACTACCCTGTGAAGAGACCTTACTAACACCTAATATGAAGTTTCAGAGTTACACACTAAGCAGCAGAGATTCTGAAAAATATAAAAGCTAAAACTCAAGGCATCAACAGCACCAGGTGGCTTCAGGCACGGAGATATTAACAGGCTGTGCACCCAAACATGGTAACAGCTCCAGTGGGGATATTGCTGCCATTTTTTTTCTTTTTCTAGTTTTCCATCATGTCTCAGAATTCTGGGGTTTTGGGGTTTTTTTGAACATAAAGCTGCACCCAAAAGGGCAGTCAGTGCCTTGAAAGTGATTTTGCTTTGGGCCAGTGGCCAAGTCAGTGTGGGTCTCTCTTGCTTGTGGCTGGCAGGACAAGGGGCACGGGCAGTCAGAGCCAAAGCCTCGATTACTCATTCTCCTGCCATCCACAGCTAATGACCTCAGGCACCAAGAAGCACACTGCCCTTTCTCCCACAGTCCTGGGGTGTCACAGGTGAAGCCAGGACAGGAGCACAGTGAGTGTGGGTCACCACCACCAGGTAGATGGGCAGCTATGGCACAGGGCATCCCTCTCAGCCCACCCAAAGAACAGCAAAACATTGCAATAACCACTGGAAAGGGGCAGGGACCAGTATGGGGGTTGGATGTACCCACTGAACAAGACCCTGAGAGACAAAGGATTATTCCAGTACTTCTTCCCATTCCAAGAGAGAAGTGACTGTGAAAAAGTTACTTCATTTATATTTCTATATAGGCAGCTGCTTGCTGCATCCACCCAGCTTTGGTGAGTGCTAAAGCTGTGCTGCTTTAGTTTTTCCTCTTACCCTGAGGAGCAGCACACCTGAGGAGAGAGAGGGAGGGATAACTGGGGTTAGGAGCAGCACACCTGAGGAGAGAGAGGGAGGGATAACTGGGGTTATGCCTAGACTGCACCAAAAGGACTCACCCAGATCACTGAGAGTCCAGCACAGCAGGTCACCCTGAAGTCAGGACCCTTCCAGGTGGCACATGCCTGACAGGGAGAAGATTTTTGGAGCAAAGCTGAACTGTACTTTGTTTAGTAACCTTGGGAGAGGCACTAGAGAGAGGAGACAGTGTATCACTTCCATTCAGAGCATCCCTCACCTGAGCTTGTGGGCAGGGACAGCCCCTTAGGCTGGCAGGCACCAGCTGCCCAGGCACCTGCTGGCCACCACTGTCCCCCAGGCAGCCCTGCAGGGGCCAGCAGGAGGGAAAGTTGGGCTGCCAGGTCCTCCAGCCTTGCTGGAGTGTCCCAGGTATTTGTGCCAAGAAGTGCTGAGGGAAAGGGAAGGAATCAAGAGCTTAAAGCTTCCATTTGCTGAGCTGGGTGAAAAAGTAACTGGAGAAATGTGGCTCTGTGGTATCTCAGACCTGCTGCAAAGCTAAATCATCAGCTGAGCCCAAATCCTTCTCCTTAAAAGGCTCTTCATGTGCTACAGTTTTCCCTACCCTGTCCTCTCGGAGTCTGAAATGCCAGCTGAGCTGGCTGGGCTGCACACACAGGCACACACACATATATGGATGCACATGTGCGCACACAGACACCCTGCCTGGGGCACCCTGCCTTTGTACCTATCCAGTTTCTCCCAGGAAATTCCCTGGGCAGCAGCAGTGGGAAGCTGAGCTGATGCCAGCCCCAGGGCTCCTCTGAAGTGAGCTCAGGGCCAGCCTGGGGGGACGTGCCCAGTGACAAACTCCCTGGGACATTTCATCAACCCCTGCAGCTTTTTAGTTGGAAAGGGCATGGGAGGCTGCAGGGAGGCCCAGACCTTTGCACATCAGCCTCAGGATTGCTCTGCTCATGTTTTCATGGTCCTTTGGCTCTGTAAATCAATCAGAGAAACAAAAAATTGGAATTTAAATCCCTTCTAACAGCATATAGATTTGAATACACAGAGAAACACAGTGATCCAGAGACCCTGGAACTTACTTCCTCACCGCCAAACTTCAACAGCAATCACTTTTTAAGACCAGGCATGTGCTCTGCAAAATGGCTTGTGGTCTCACAGTGGTCTTAGTTGAAAAGCAGCCATTTCAACATTTCAGTCATGCTGTGTGTGTGAGTCTGTGTGTGAGACCCCATCCCAGCCCTGCTCTGTGGGCCACCACAGGTCACAGTCCGACCCTGCCCCACAGAGATGGGGATCCCCTTCCCCCCTGGCCATCACAGCTGTCCTTTTCCCTCTGGAAACCAGCACCCCTGCCTGCCCAGCACTGCTGCCCCTCTGCAGTGCTTGCTGTGCAGATATATATATATATAAACACACACATATATATATATAGGTAACCCAGCACGAGCCACTGCAGAGGGGTTTTTGGGGGTACCATATGTCTCTGCAAATACTTACCTAAAGAACTGCTCTTATGGCTCTATTTTCCTGTTCTCCCTCTTTTCAGAGGTGTTAACAGAACACCTCTCTCAAGGCCTGACATGATTCCCACCCTGTTTCACAGAGCTGCAGTCACACAGCAGTGCTTGTTCTCCCTTCCCTGCAGTTTATCCTATATAGAAGCACTGGGGAAAGCTAATGGGCCCAGGTAATTTTGTCTGATAGACAGAGCACAACGTGCTTGAATCAAAATGACAGACCATGAAGTAATGTTTTTTCACTTTACATTGCCTGCCCTGCCTGACCCAGCCATCAGCTGAGCTGCCTGCCAGAGCGATTATTTCACCAGCCACAATGAAAATCTTTATTGGATGCAGAAAAGTCTTCAGTCTTAAAATCCAGCTTGTCTCAGAGCTGGCTTTAGCTGGGGCTCAGCCTGCACAGCAGCCCCAGACACCCACTGCTTTGCCCAGGAGCTCATCACCTCAAACCACTCTGGGGTCTTTCCTGCTGGAGGGGCAACAAAGCAGGTTGGTCTGCACAGGTCACCCACAGGGAAAATTTACAGCTCTTCCTACAAAGCACAGCCTGGAAAATGCTGAAGGCAGGCAGAAGAAAGCAGTACCAAGGTGAAAATTCAGTATTTGCAGACCCTCTCTCTAGGACAGACTAGAGACTAATGACCAGCAACTACTGACCAACAACTACTGACCAGCAATTACTGACCAACAACTACTGGCCAACAACTACTGACCAACAGCTGCTGACCAGCAACTACTGACCAACAACTACTGACCAGCAATTACTGACCAACAACTACTGACCAACAACTACTGACCAGCAGCTGCTGACCAGCAGCTCGTCCTGCCCACAGCAGATGCACCAGCACCCTGGTTGTGTGGCCTCTGAGTCCAGTCCACATTTCCTCTTGCTGCACAGGGGCAGCAGCTCACTCACATGTCCAGTTGTCCATCCTAGGGAAGGATGGGCACTATAGGGATCCCAGAGCCACCTCCTAGACCTGCCCCCTCTTTGACCCAGTACCTCATCATCAGATGATGCTCTTTATTTGTTGCTGGTATTTACAAAAAATACACACAGGCTATTTGGTTTTGATAGTTAATGCACGTGTTTGTCAGAGAGAGAGAGCATATCCTGTGCTTATATTCATACACAATGTTTATTTACATTTTTAAAGCATGTTTACTGACCTTAGCAAATAGTATTTCCAAGGAAGCTGCTCTCAGGTTAAGCAAATAAATTCCATAAACCTGCTGGAATTGGGGATGAGTTTCTCAGGGCATTCTTACCTTCTTTCTTTTGGGAGTTAAGGAAACCCAGATCCTTGGGTTCACATCACGAGGAGCTGTAGGTACTTTGACACCTACATCCAAGTGTTTTCTCCTGGAACCCATCCTAAACCTGAACCCAGCTAATGGCTCATGTGGCAGGAGGCAGCCGTGCTCCTGGTCTGGGCCATCCCTCCTTGGGCCAATTGAAAAGAAAACAGAGCAAGAAGTTGTCTTCCACAAGTTGTCTTTATATCCAAGTGGATTCTGGGTGTGTCTGTGCTACATATGCATGAATTCATAGAATTCAAAATGCATCCTGTTCTGTGTAACAGGGGTAAAAACTCACAGCTGAGTGCAGGTAGGCTTTGCAGGAACTACTCACTATCAGATATAGAAATGTGAGTATTTAATCAAAGTAAATAAGAAGCTTTCCTTATCAATCACAAAAGAATACATCAGGCTGTCTATCAGGTCTTATTCTTTGGGGCGATAAGTCACTGCAAAGGACTTAAGATATTCCAGATAAATCTGTATCTCCAGTGTTTCGACTATGTGTTCTTTACCTTCTTCTTCCATTGACAGTTTTTGTCTGACAGTTTTACAACTCCAGATCCTTTCTGCTGTAGAGATGTTTCCATCAGACTGCAGGAAGGTGAGACCCCTCTCCACAATCAAGCAGGTGCTGAGCTTTATGCTGTTGACTGTCTCGGCTGAAATCAAAAGGCCCCATTGCCCAGTTTTTGTGGGTCAGGGCTTCATTAAACTGTAGGAAGCTGCACCAATGTTTGATGCAAAGGTGTCAGCACCCAGCCCTGCTCCTCTGCTCCCACACCTCCACTGATGTGCCTGAAGCAGTTCTTCAGGAAAGCAGCAGCTATGAGCACCACAGGCAGCAATGCCTACATTTTTGTTAAGAGGATGAGCTCTGACCTCAGAAAAACCCTAATTGCACCATCCATGCCTTCTCTGCTGCTGTGATTTATGTTCCTACTGTGTACTCTTTAGGGTCTCAGCTTTTGCATTGCAGATTCCTGGAAGCAGCAAGGCTTTCTAACTTTGGCTGCAAATATTTGCACACACACAGAGCTGCAAGAGACTTTTCTCCACCATTTATCTCTTACTTAACACAGCTCTGTTCTGCTCATTTTTTATCACTTCTCCTCCAAAGGGAAAGTGACAGAGTTAGCCACAATGTTCCTGCAAGTGCTGCAAGACAGAAATCCATAACCATCCCTCCCCCTGCACCCCTTCTGTGGTTTTAGAAATTAATTGAGGAAATATTTTCCTGATAAGGCTACACCCGAGGAGAGGAGTGTATGAAGACTTGCAACAGGAACTGAGTAGAATTATTTTTGACAAATGTTTTATTATTTTTGGGAAGAAAGGTTTTTTTTCATTTTAGTGAAACAACTTCAGCTGTGGTTGAGTTTCTCAGGTAGTTTTGACCAGCTATTGGCATTTTGGAGTTGTTTTTTGCAACTGATGGCCAAGGAAGGAGTGGTTGAAATCTCACTGAGGCCAACAGGGATGCAGAGGAAGAGGCATGGGACATCTCATCCCCCCTTTCCTCCTCCAGCTGGAGAAGTGTCCTACTCATCCTTTCCATGTTTATTTCTTTGTCATGGCTGAGTGATTCAGTGTTTTATGCCAAATGAACAGCTCGCACAGGAGGGGCTGAGAAGGACCTACCTCAGAGTTACCAAATGACCTGGGGAGATGCTGCATCACATCTTTGCTCTCAGCATGAAGGATGGCAGGGAGCAATGTGAGCTCCACCTCCCTTTCCTCTGAAGCACATCTCCCAGACATCAAATTATAATCAAAACCCAAAAGAGTAAATTTGGCTACTGGGATCATTTTTAGTAAAGAAGCTTAAAAAACATGATTCCCTTCCCCAGCAAAGGCATGGCAGGGCAGTACTTCTGTGCCACTGTGGGCAACCCTCCATATATAAACTCTTCTTGGCTATTAAGGAAGACTAACTGAAAAATAAAAAAAGGCCATTTTTGACTATGAAGGTATAATTTTCTATGTAATTTATTCCAGCCATAGATTGCTCATGCAATTTTACAAGCCAAACCTCCAAATTTGAAGAGTGAAATATAGTGATAATTGACTCCATTAGACCAACAGTTCTCTATTTGTTGCTGGTATTTGCAAAAAATACACACAGGCTATTTGGTTTTGATAGTTAATGCATGAGTTTATCAGAGAGAGAACATATCCTGTGCTTATACTCACACACAATGTTTATTTACATTTTTAAAGCATGTTTACTGACCTTAGCAAATAGTATTTCCAAGAAAGCTGTTCTCAGGTTAAGCAAATAATGAAGTGATCTGAAGATTATTTTACAAGGGAAGTGACTCACTGTTGTAACAACTGGAGGGCCTCCACCAGGAGTGCCAGGGCTGGAAACCCAGGCAGAGGGAAGAGTCTCATGGTGTGGAGAGATTTGGGGGAATATGAGGTTTGCAGTGCCCAAGAATGGGGGGCATTCTTGAAACCTGAGTTGGGAAATGGCATTTTTGTATGGCACAGGTTTTATCTAAGAAGGGTGAGACGCTCCATGTGTCCATATCCTCCGGAGCTGTGCCGCAGCAAGCAGAGGCACAATGGGCAGAGCACAGAGCTGCATGCACACCCCAGCATGACCCCAGCTTGGACCCAAGACTGGCCTGGTTTCAGGCTGGAATGAGCCATCCCTGGCGAGCTCTCCCCTGTCACAGGGCCTGCCCAGCCCGCTGCTGCGCTGCCCATCCCAGCGGCTCCTGGACCGGATCGTGCGGCGCTACGCCGAGGTGCCGGACGCTGGCAGCATCTACATGGATCACCTGACAGACCGGGACAAGCTGCGCCTGCTGTACACCCTGGCAGTGAACTCACACCCCATCCTCTTACAGGTGCGTGCCACCCTGAAACACCACCCCAGAACCCCTCACAGGCAACCCCTGCTATGAGATGTGTGACAGACTCAGGTGCAGAGCAGTCCCAGCCTGGCCTTTGTCAGCTCCAAAAGCACATTTCTTCTGTGGGGTTGAGTGGCTGAAGCCAGGCAGGCTCATGAGGTGCTCCCTGCATCCATCTGTGTGGCTGGGGAGAGATAGGGAACCCCAGGTGTGTTATCACACTAGAGTGAAATCCAGGGGTTTTCACATTCCTAGTGCTTCAAAGTGTTAGGTTTGCATTGCTAATGCATTACGTAAAGTCACAGCCTGTTTCTGGAAGAGAAAGAGCATGATTTCCCATGCTCCACATGTTACTGCTGTGTTTTCCACTCCACTGGTAACTGGCTCTGGGTTTCAAAACTGGCTGTGGGTTTGAAGGTGGTGATGTGGGAGGCTTCACACCCCTCCCCTGAACCCCTTCTGACCTGCCTGGCATGCAGCTCCTCTCTTTCCTTACATTTCCAAAGGAGAATCCTCACTTTTCTCCATCCCACCTTTAGCCTTCACTGCTGGTTCTTGCAATCCTTCATGATCCCACGAAGAAAAGGTGGCAGTGGCAGCCTCATCCATCTCTGGCCCCAGAGATGCTGCACTCAGCAGCTCACAGGGCTCTGCAGGGTCTCAGGGAAGGGGAATGGTGCTCGTGCTCTAGGAGGCTGCTGGGGGTCATTCAGCCACCCAGTTATGGGTTACTGGGACATGAAGCTGTGGTCCTTAGCACTCTGAAGACATGGGAATACAACTTGAAGAGATGAGAAAAATATGCCAAAGAGGAAAAGCTAGGTCTTACATGGTTGCCCAGAATGCCTTCACAGCAGAAGGGAGAAGTAACCTTAAACATGAAACTGGACGAGTTCATAATGGCTTGGCAGGGTCTGAGGTGCTGGGGACACAGATGAGTTTTAATGCAAATGACAGAAAACTTTGTGGCCCAGCAGCCACAGAGTTGGGTTTCCACCTGGGATTACTGTGCTGCTGGCATGAACTGCAAGGATGCAGGGAGCCCAGCCCAGGTGTCTCCACTGGAGCAAACACCCACCATTTCTGCTCCTGAGAATGCAAAGTCTCTTACAAATGAGCCTGGCAGTTCTCACCAATTAGCAAAAACTGCTTTAGCCCTACCTCAACTCCAAGCTGTGACTTCATCTGTTCAGTGCTCATGAGGGACCCATCAAAGACACCTAAAATTAGCTGTTCTGTGGCTAAAATTTTCATGAATCTGAAAACTATTATTATCTTGGACTTTCCAGTTACTCTTTCTTACAGAAGAAGTCTCGAAATACCAGATTCTTCCTCCGTTACAAAAAAAGACCATAAGGGAAAAAAAAAAAAGCATCCTAACTCCTCCAGAATGGGGTACAGTAAGTACCTTTCCCAGCTGCTAGGGCTGGATGGGGCGAGGAAGGGCTGCAGGCTGAAACCCTTTTGGTTCTGAACCTTTTGGTTTAGAAAGCAAAACACAGCCCTGCTGCTTGGAGCCAGAAAGGGCTCTCTGAGAGGGAGATAGAGGGCAGAGGTAAATCCCCTCATTCCTGCTCTTCCCCACAGATCTTCCCTGACGTGGAGGGCTGGCCCTTCCCACGGTACCTGGGCTCCTGTGGGCGCCTGGTGGTCAGTGCCAGCACCCGGCCCCTGCGCGACTTCTTCAGCTCGGCCCCCGAGGTGGCCGCAGACCTGGCCCTGCAGCTCCTGGCCGTGCTGCGCTCCATGGCCACCAACGACCTCCACTACTTCTTCTACTTCACCCACGTGGACGCTGGCACCTTCGGCGTGTTCAGCAACGGGCATCTGTTCATCCGGGATGCCAGCACGCTGGGCATCATCGACAGGGAGGAAGGTACTCAGCGGGCTCCGTGGCTGCGCATCTGTCGCGGGTCGGCTCGGCAGGCAGGGCAGGCAGATCTTCCCTTCCACCCTTGCCTCCACTGCTGCCTGCTTTGGAGGTTTTTGTTTTTTGTTGTTTTCTTTTTTTTTTTAATTAACGGAACACCACTTATTAAATTAAATAACGAGGAGTTCACGGAGAGATTTAGCAGCTCCTGCCATCCTGGCTCTGGGTCGGGAAGGCGACGGGAGTTTTGTTTGTGCAGTCAATGGTTTGGTGACCACTCTGGAGCTGGCAGCAGCTTTCAGCATGCACAGTCTGTTGAATGTTCTCATTTGAATCTTCCTTTTAAAACTTGTCAAATGTCAATATTTGCAAGCAGAAATTTTGTAATTTCATTTGTTCTAAGTAGTGGGTCAAGGTGGACTCTTTCTATTCATCACGTTGACTAATAATGGTTATTATTATTATAACAATAATAGCAAAATCCCCCTTTTTGCCACTTTTACATAAAATCAAGGGTTACAATTCAATTTTCACAGGCTACATAACTCTACCCCTGCAAGTAGGACTAGTCACTATTCTCCCAATAATTTAACAGTTTCATTTTGAATATTCAGATTTTCAAAAGGTTTTTCCTCAGCTCACACATTCAGCTGAGTAGGTCTCAAATATTCAGAAGCAGCTGTCAGAAAATTTTCCACTGGATTTTCTTTTCTTATCCCAACAGCTATGACTGTTAACTTGACTCCAGCTAGATGAGCTGTTCTTGCAATGTAATGATTTTGGTTAACATGGAAAAAATTACAGGTCTGGCTATTTGTGTTAGTTTTTTGTAGGAACTCCACATTTTAGATTTGCACTCCAATTCTCATTTTTTTTTCTGCATCAGCTTGACTTGACAGACTTGTCTCCAGTTCCTCTGACAGGCAGTTCTTCAGAGCTCTGTCATTCAGAAAAATATACATATTTCAGGAGCCAGAAAATTGGCTCCTACACAGCTCCAGCACTGAGTAATTTGTAGTGAAAGGTGGTCACATCCTTTAGATAGTAACAAACCCCGTGTTAGCACAGAGGTACCAATATCTGTGACTGTCCTGGAGCTCACTATTATGTTTCTAACAAGTGGCTTAATTGTCCCCAACAGGGAGCCAGCTGATCGATGGCCAGCAGGAATACAAGGACATATTCAGCTGCCTGACTGTGGACTGCCAGTCTGCATTTGTGCCCTGTGACTCCATCAGGGAGAAGCACAGCCTGGTCATGGTGTGTCAAGACCTTCTGCCGAAGCTCCTGGCGGGGAAATTCCTGCCCCCCGTGCAGGTGAGGGTTGACACCTTCCTGCAGCGCTGTGCCCACGGCCTCGGTGACAGCCAGGGTGCCAACGAGGCCATGGCAGAGCTGGCAGAGATCCTGAGACCTCTGCGCTCCTGCGACTCCCGCTTCGCCTACCGCTACCCTGACTGCAGATACAGCGACAAATACTGACCCTGCAGCTGTGCCCAGCAAGGACTGGGGCACTGCCAGCCCCCTCCCACTGCAGGGAGCGAGAGGGAACCAGGCAGCTGGAAAGAGCTGCCCCAAACCCCTGGGGCGTTCTCACTGTAGGAGGGAGCAGAGTGCACATGGGATTTATTATTCGTCTCCCAGAGATGTATTTGTTACATGGGATGTAGACATGATGTATAGTTTATGGATTATTAACATTGTCATGACTGACAAGGGGCCATGGGATTAATAAATCTCATTCACACGTTTTGGCCTTGGAAGAGTTTCCCATGCCATTTGTTGAAAAGCAAGGCAGGATGCTCACAATCAGCTAGATTGAGGATCTTTACTGCCAATAAACTCTTTCTGATAGAGATGATATAGAAATAATATGGGATGGATGGATGGATGGATGGATGGATGGATGGATGGATGGATGGATGGATGGATGGAAACATTTAAGACTTTCCCTGTGGCTATTTTTAATGTGCTAAGAATCATAGACAAACTGAACAACCAGATCAGTTCTGTACCATCACCCATCACTTTTATAAAATATTTAAATTTTATTACTTTGATGGCACACAGAACAGAAAGACACGATCAACACCATTAAAAAGCTGAAAGGTTCTGTGTCTCTTGAGACTTAATTTCTCTAATCCTCAAATATAATTGCTTCTAGTCTTTCCCAAGTCAATGGACAGTAATTGGAGACTAATACAGGGCTTTGGTTTAACATGAAGGAAAAAAAAAACAGCTCTGGGATGGGATTGTTCAGCAAATATTTTCACATTATTCTCTCTAAAGTGAAGGACCCATTTGCACAAAACCATTCAGATAGGAAAATTACCTGAAAAGGAGAAGGAACACAGGTAGAGGATGAGCCATTAATTTACATTGAGCCTGGCAAACACTCAATACTCCAGTGTAGGTGCTGGGGCAGCCCCCAAAAGCTGGGGAGATCTAAGTTCTGACCAGCAAGAGCTCCAGCCATCCTCATCCATTTGCTTTCCAGAGGAGGAATTGATAAGCCAGTCCCCAAAGGAGTGAGTCAGGCACTTAAAATTGGGGGTGGTGGGTGAACTCATTTCACAGCAGTTGTCAACCCAGAGCTAGATCCAGGTGCCTCATTTTGCACAAGACAGTTGCAAAAGTGGCAAAACACAACTTTTCTCACCCAGAATCTGTCAGTCCCCCTCATGTGAGCTCCCTGTGAGGTGTCAGAAGCCCACACCAAACCTTCCCTGATGTGCAGGGGTCAGACCGACCTCACCTGCGTTTGGGGCTTTCTCCTGGGATCCAGGCACACAGGAGTCACTGAGAAAATTTGACTGAGCGAGAAACAAGAGTTTCTGGATCTCAACCACAAGAATTTTCATCATGGAAAGGCTCTTCTTCTTCTAGCTATGGTTCCAAAAAAATGTTAACAACAGAAAGGCAGAAAAAGATGCCAGTGCATTTGCATTGTCAGTGGTTGTTCTGACTTGTGTTGTACAGAGAAGGATTTTGTGCAAAGGAAGGATTTGCAAATCCAGATTTTGTGTTGGCTGGGAAGGGCTCTGTGCACACAGAGCATCCAGCCTGGGGTTCCAGGCAGGTGTGGATGAAACAGGTTGGGCATCCAAACCCACACACACGTCTGACATGGAGGAAATCTGGCTCAGGACAATTATTTTGCCTCCCTTCCTGGCATAAAGTATCAAGTGCACCTTTTACCTCTCAAGATGTAGAAACATTGAAAGTAATTTGTAGGTAAGTTTAGCTGCAGGCCCAGATGGTCAGACAGAAAAGAGGTTTAAATATACAGCCCCAGCTATGGCTGCAGCCTTCTTTCCTGGTTTCAGTCTATTTCTACATCATGGCTTTCTTCCAGAAGGAAAAACATGTCCTTCACTGAGATCCACAAGGCTGTCTAACAACCTGCTTCCATCATTTTTCTAGGATTTGTCTGCATCTCCAATCTCTTGGGATGGCTGGGTGTTGGCTCTGGCCCCTTTTCCTCCAGAGGTTATCCCACCCTGTGCTGGAAACAGAGAGGATGAGTGTGCTCAACACCTTAGAGAATGCCAGGAGCAAGCCGAGATCCCTCAGGAATAGTCCAGCACTGGGCAAAAGGACAGAGAGGTGTCACACAGGCCCTGGTAACCCACAGTCCTGAAGAGCTGGGGGTCAGAAACAGAATCTGAGTTTTGCTGTGGTTTTACTTTGCTGCTTGGACTCATTTGGCAAGGCTGCAGTAGAAGCCTTGAGACTCGTAGCATCTATTTTTACAAGGCTTGATTCAAAGTTGTTAAAGCTGAGAGGAGTCTCCCCACTGCTTTTAATAGACATTGATATGAATTTAAATTAAAAAAAACCACTCATGATTAAAAATAATGAAGTCGTGGATTTACAAATTATTAAAGCATTGGGAGCTGTGTTCTCCACCAGTTTCTTTGCAGGCATTGATTACAAGGGCCAGGCTCTTGTAAGACTGTGACTAATAAGCCAGCCATAAACTCAGTTCATGGCTCAAAGAACAATAACTTTCCTAAACTAAATCTCATTTCCTTATATTTCCCTGGCCTTTGTTTTTTTGTTTTTTTTTTTTTAATTTTTTATTTTTCAGAATTGCCAATTTTTACTCTTAATATTTTCCTTTTTCTTGGCAGTCAAACTCTGGAATCAGTGCCCACCCTGTCTGCCAGCTTCAGTCAAGCCTTCAAATCCTAGTAGGCCAAGCTCCAAGAGGATGTGAAATTAACTTATAAATGGCAATTATTTAAAACCTAATCCTTCCCAAAAGAACTCTCAAGCAATTTTTTCCTCTCTGTGTTCTAGTTATTTCTGTCAGTGGCTTTGTTTGAGCTTTTGCAAACTGTTCCTGGTAACAGCTTCAGCTGTTTCCACAGCAGAACAAGAATGGCAGGAGAGATCTTCCACCAATCTCCCAGTCAGCCTCAGCTCCTCCTTTTCCTGTGGCTAATTTAAAGCTACCTTTATGCCCAGCTGCTTATCAGGTGTCTCTCTTAGTTTCCTATGTCCCACATATTTTTAAAGTTTTCACGCCAAGAGTTTTAAAAAACTGTATTTTTGGCCTTATTTTGACTAGCAGCATGTTTTGACACTGCTACCCATCCTGGGGGGTTGGAGATTTTGATTTCCCACTCCATAGCTTTTGTGGGTGATAATTTCTTGCCACACTTTGCACACACACACGCATCCCTTTCCCTTCTGGATCCCAGCTTCCCACAAGGGGCTCCCCAAAAAACAACCTGGCATTTTGGAGAACTTGGAACCACCACTCACTCAACAGCTCCAGTCCACAGGAACAGCCAGTCAAGCACATTTCATGCATCTTTCCAGCAAGCTCAGCCAACATCAGTTGTTTGCAGGTGCTTTTTATTTGCCTTCTGGTTTGCTGAGACTTTAGGATGCACTTGGGTCCCATTTGCCAATTACTCCCTACAGCCAGGTGCTCTAGATGCTTTATTGTTAATTCTTCCTCAGCTTCTCCCATCATCCCATGAATCTGGAAAGGGGAGCTTTAACAAAAATATTGAGTGTCATGAGATGTTATGAAATCACAAGAACCAGCTCTGTGGTGTTCAGAATTGGCTCACCAAGACATATTAATTTGATTAATAGGTGAGTCTGCCTGCTACTGTACCTTCTGTTCCCCTAATTCAGTGCTGAAAGGAGCTTGGTAGCCATCCTGAAACTACAAAAATCAAACAGGAATTTCAGGGAAGGGAAAATTAAATGAAACAGCTTCTCCAGGCTGGGGGGCTGGGAGAGGCATGCACTGTTTCTGCCTTATGGGTTACAGAATATGGGCAGACTCATCTGCTCTCCTCCACAGGTCCCAGCCAGAGTGGGGGCAGTGGGGTTTTAGGATGACCTGACTGAAAAGAGACCCCAGGGAAGGGTGAGGATGATCCAAAAGTCCAGAAAAAGTGAAGAGGGAAGAAAAGACAGGTGGAAAGCTAGGGAGGGACACCTGATAAAGGTCTTCAAACAGTTTTGTTACAAGCTTTACTTTCATCATTCTACCTTTCTGCTCTTCCACAAAACCCCACAATATTTATTCCTAGCAATATAGAGTATAAATTAGTCTAGAACAAACTTTTCAGGTGTTAGAAGAACAGGAATACACCAGCCTGTTCCCTGGGGACATGCAGGTTTAAAAGAAGCTGCTTGTCAGGTTTTACAGTGCTCTAGTACTACTCAGCAAGGATGCACAGAGCTCCAGCCCTCACTTTCCACAGTTCATTTGCTACATTGCATGCAAAGATAGCTCTTTAGACTTAACACCCACAGAAATGTCATGCAAGGTTCAGCATATTATGTGTTTGAAAAGGACCTTGTCAGTCACATGGGATTTTTTTTCCCCTTTCAAAATTTAAGCATTCATTTGGATAAAGGCTTGTCAGATTCATTCCTCTAGTGATGCCTTAAAATAGTGGGTTTTCTTACTTTGAAAAAAATTATCAAGACACTTGGAATAACTCAGGGACTTTTCACAGGGACTGAAACCTCCCTCTGTTCACATTTTGGTGCAGAAAGAGTAAGAGAGAAGATCACCTCTGGGTGTTTGCTCTGCTTTGGCTGGAGCAGTTGTAAACATTTACTCATTTTTTTCCCCAACACCTGAAGATGAAGATGGAGAAAATAAAGTGCCTTTCTGTGTTTGCACTGTTTCTACAAAGCAGAACAAAGCAGGGATTTGTGTACAGTTCAGGCACTGCTAAGGACAAGAGGAGAAGGGTGCTGGAACAATGATGCTGCTGGGGGGCAAGTGCAGGGGTTAAACCTCTCTGCACCCAGACAGGGCACTTGTCACCATTTCAGACACCCCTGAAAGGAGTCACTGCATCAGTGCTGGTGCTTCAAAATGGAAATCCCTTCAGCAGGTGGAGAAGGGATGGGAACAATTGTCCAGATTTCAGGAAATCAATTACTTATCCCTTCCTGTTTCCAGGCACAGCACTGCTCGTTCTGCCTGTCCCTTTTCCGTGTCCCTCCCCATGGACAGGCACCCCCACGGGTGCCTTTGTTACAACAAGGGATGCAGGGGATCAAACCTCCAGGTGTCAAAGGACAGGAGCAGGTGCCTGAGGAACCAGGGGTGATGGAGGCTTTCCATCAAATGGCTGCATTGACTAGGAACAAATATTGACAGGCACTTGTGTCTACAAGGCGTGAAAGAAAAAAAACAAACCTGCAGGAAGTCCTCTTGTTGCATTCTGTGAGTAAAATTACCAGAAAAACCTAAAAAATAGCTGCTGACTTGTTCTGTCAAAGTGCTCAGGGAAAGGCTCTCCAAAACTGAGAAATTTGACTTTTATTCCAACAGGAGTTCTGGGGCTACCAACCCCAGGGAAGGGCTGGCCAAGCAGTGCTGAACTTTGTGGTTGCACATCCCTAGGCAGGAGCCAAGCAGAGCTGTCTAAAAATACAATTTTTGCATGACTGGAGGATTGCATGTGCAGCAAGATAAAATTACTGGGGAAGGAGGGCAGGAAAGAGAAGCTTCTGAATGGAGGACAGGAGTACAAATATGACCTTGAGGTGCTACCAAAAAATGTATGTATTTATAGAAAAGCACTGGCAGATCAAAGAAGAAGTATAAAAGGTCAAAAGGCATGGAAAAGACCAGGACTTTTCTAACTGGATCAGAGCCTTCAAAAGACTGTCATTCCCAAAGGTGTCCGTGTTCATGGGATTTTATGAGAGGGATTGTTCATAAATTTGATAGAAACACAGACTGAGCTAAAGGACAGAGGACTCCTGGTACTACAGAGGCAAAAATAAGGAATTATTGGAAAAGCTGTGACCACAGGCTCCCTCTTTTCCCTGCTGCAGACCCAGGTCCATGATCACACTTTGAGACACTGGCCAGCTTCTCTTGGGGCAGGTGGGAGCAAAGGCCCTCAGATGCAGTCCCCCCAAATCCTGGGACAAGGATGGAGGGATGGCTCCCTGGCAGAGGAGTGAACTCATCCAGACAGAAACTTTTGGAGGCTGGATTTGCAGGATGCAGGAACAGCTGTGAGCTGCTTCATATATTTTTAAAGCCATATATAGAGCCCAGAGGGAAAGTGGGATCTGCTGTGATCTCTGCCCAAGTTTTTCTTGAAGAGCCCTGCAACAGTGGGATCTCTTTAAAGACACCACATTAGAAGTTCACAGTAAATGTGTACTGACAATAAATAAAAAATATACACACACATACCCCAGGTGGCCAAACAGCAGCACAAGGGAGCGATTCTAACCAAACAGACACCCTTCAAAGAGTAGGAATCAGATGCAGAAATTAGGCAAATTAGATGCAAGGCTACAGTAAGGCAGCCCCAGAACAGAAATCCAAGGAGTGACTTGCTAACAGCGTGGAGGCTGACAATGAACCCTTTCTCAAACACATCAGAGGCAGAGAGCCTGCCAGGAGAGCTGCTGAGGCCAGCAGAAAATCTCAGTGTAAGGCAGCCCAAGCAGTGAAGAAATCAGTATTTTGCAAGGACAGTCACAGGCGGTGTTTCAATGAAGAAATAGGAGTAAGAGCTGAAGTGATTCTGTTAAGACTAAAATCAGGTGAACCCCACCCCAATCTCCCCTCTGAGAGAGCAAAGAGCACATGAGGGAGGGTGGGGGTCCTACGCTAAGATTTTGATGCTGTTTTGCAGTAAAGATGGTGAAAAATGGGTAGAAATAGCACCCAGTGGGTGCAAGCGAGGAGCCCTGCCCAGGGTGTGTGTGATTCCATCCAGGGCAGATGCTCTCCATGGGGGCAGAGCCAGGAACAGAGCAGAGGCTCCAGGGAGCTCAGGCAGCCAAGGGAGCCTGGGAAGAGTTGGGACTCCAGCACAGTGCAGAGGAAAACAGGATAACTGGAGGGGTACAGGCGTGGGAGGGTTTTCCCAGGAGAGCTCAGCCTTGCAAGATGGGATGAGCCTGGAGAGAGGAGGCTGCCGAGGAATTCCCCACGTCAGAGACTGCAGGGCAGTGCAAGGACACAGGATCCTTCTTTGTCTTGTTTCTTACACTCCTCCCCAAACACAACACCAGAGATTTGGCCCAGTGTGCCAGCCCAAGGGAACTCCAAATGTCACAGAAATGGCAGGAACAAGGACTGGGGCTCCTGGGGTGATGTCTCAGGTTGTGGTCAGGTGCCCACTTGTCATTACCAAGAAAATCTTTCTCAGTTGAAAAGGAGTCTTAAATTTTGCAGTGTCTGTAAAATTAAAGATGTGAATAATTTTACAATATTTATGAATAAAGCTATTGCAACATAGCTACTAATGACTCACTGTCTTCTCAAGGAAACACCCTAATTTTTCACTGATATCCCCTTTTGGGGAATAAAAACCCCAAACCAAACCCAACTTGAAGGAAATAACCTTATCCTGATCCAAAGAAATTGTCTTAACATCAGAGTTGTGAGTAGGAGGGAGAGAACACTCTGTAATGGCACATGGGAGCTTTGAGATCTCAGATCTATTAAAGTGCTGGTTTGCCAGATTAGCCACTTTGCATGCCTGGAAATGTTCATTCAGAACAAACTTTCATCATAATCAAAAGCAAGTTATCAGGCAAAAATGCATCTGGTTTAATTTTCAAGGGCTGGTACCCTCAGGAGACTTTTTATTTCAACATCTGAAACAGTTTTCAGTGGCTGTTCATGGATTGATACAGGTTTCTCTCCTCTCACAGTCAGAATGGCCCAAGAGAGTTGTTCTGCTCTTTGTTTGCTTTTTAAGGTTTGGAAACCTTGGGCTCAGAGAACTTGCTTTCCTCCCAGGTGAAACTGGGAGGAAAAGGCTCAGGAAACTGTCCCTCCTCCTGTCTTCTCATGTCCTTCTTGGGTTTTTGGAGAAATTAACTACCATGACCAAGTTGTCTTGATGTACCCAAAACAGCTCTCTCTGTTTTTCCTTCTAACTATCCTCACTCCCTTATGTTTACTGAAGTTGAGTCATTTCTCTCAGAGGAGCAGAGAGATCCCAGACTCCCTCCTAAGGGACAATTTCTCATTCCAGACATGGAGACAGTGGTGTTTTCTGGAATGAGAGAGGACTGGTGAGCAGGCAGTGGGGCTCTGCCCAGGGACAGGCAGCCAGGGACACCTTTCCCCAGGCTGGGATGGGGCAGCTCCAGCCCTGTTGGCTCCCAGGGGATGTCCCCAGAGCCAGGCCAGTCCCACCCCAGGGTTTGGCTGCAGAGGAGCTTTGCACAGGCACCTCCTGGACAAGGGCAGCTCCAGCTGCTTGGGACAGGGAAGAGAAACTCTGTCCTCCTGCAGCTGGAGAGCTGCCAGGGGAAAAATTCCCTGTGGTGCACCCAGAGAGGATGAAAGAAATTAGAAAGAGGAAAGGTTGTTATCACCCAAAAGCACTATTGGGTCCCCCAATTCCAGCCTAATTAAGGGCAGGGCAGAAGACCCCAGGGCATGAGGTTTTCTGTGCTTCTGCACATCAGATGAGATGAATAGTGCTCAGGGGAACCTGCCACCCAAACTGGTATAACAAATATATTAAATAAAGCAGAAACTGTGAATGAGGTTTCACTGTAAAAAAATATAAATGCAACTCTTCCTAGTTCATTTTCGATTAATTGGACCACAGCTTTTTTCCTCTGCTGACCCAATAACCACTGGTCAATAACTTTGGGGGATAAGGGAGGGAGGCAGAGGAGGGAGAGACTTCCTCACTTCCCTGTGTGGCAGGAAAGTGATGACTCAGAGCATTTTAGCAAGGCAAGAGTCAAATGTGAAAAGAACAAGTAGAGAACCACAAAGTAATTCAAGTCAAACCAACATTTAAAACAGCATTTTGGTAATGGGGACTATGGTGAAGGAGCGTTGGAGGGACATTATGCCTTCGGGTTTTAAAACTTTAAAGACATTTAATGCTTTCTCAGACAGCCCAAACAAATGAATCACCTTGCAATAAGACAAATAAAAGCCTGTTTTAAAAAGAACTATTTTTCTTGTATCTCAGTGGATTTGCCATCATCAGTGACAGGCACAGGCCTACCCACAGTATTGAGCTGATTGCTTTATGATATCTTTTGGTCTGGAAGTTTCTTGTAATGCCAACCTATTCTTCAAACCCAAATATTTCCTCCCCTTTGAGCATTAAATGCACCAAGAGAAGGTGACAAGTATGGCTGAGACAAGGACTGTGTCAATGAATAGAAAGGCTGCACTAGGGATGTTTGCCAGTGACAGCATGGAGATAAATGTGAAGAGAAAGAGAGGTATTTTGAGAAGGAGACATGAGCACAGCCACTGAAAAGCACCAAAATGAGCATACAAATAAGGCACAGGAGACATTCAAGAAGTGAAGAGATTTGCCAGAATAGAGAGAAAGAGGGCTTCTTCTCTGGCAGATCTCAAGCAAGATAGCTTGCCAAACAAACTGGAAGAGGAAGGAGGTGCAAAAAAAAGACACAGAGCAGCGCACTTCCTCTCTATGTGAGATTTTTTTTCTGTGTATTCAAGTTTTTCAAAAGCAGTCACACCACCCAGCTTCTGGAAGATGAGAAGAAATGCACGTCCCTTCTCCTCAGCCACAGAAAACCCCACTTTTAAATTCACATTATCTACTGCTGCCCTGCACCCACCGTCCCTGCAGTGCAGGGGTGTGGGCAGAAACACCAAATGTGGGTAATCACTGCAAGGGAGGAAAGGAAACACTGAAGCGAGGTGCTCCATCCCTCTCTCCCCTCTCCAGGTACCAAAATGCACCAGCACAAACCTCCTTATCCCTTTCTCAGCAGAACTCAGAGCCCTGTGTGGGAAAACACCACATTCCTCGCTTTCCTGGCATCATCCTGGCTGATGATGAGCAGCAAGGGAGGAAGGTGCTGAGCTGCCCCAGCACTCTTTCAGGAGCCAGCACCTCTGCAGTGGCAGCCCCTGTGACCCCAGGGATGGACTGCAGGGGGACAGGGGGTGCTTTGAGGGCAGGGACCAGCCTTCCCACAGGCACAGGGGCTGGGAATGTTTCCGGAGAACAGATTGATTTTTCTAGCGCAGTTTCCACATTAATGCACAGCTCAGTGGAGTCCAGCATCACACCCCAAAGATCTGGTAGCCACCACCCCGAGGGAAGGAAGCCATGGGTTGTGCTGGCAGGGCCTGGGGGTCCTGCCCTGCAGGCGCCAGCAGGACGGGAGGTGGAGAAACACCAGAGAGAGCTGGAAAAGGCAGCTCCTGGCACACACAGGGCAATCAAATACCTATTCAAACACTGCAGCACTTCATTCATATGCTGTCTTATGTTCTCCCATCTCGTGGTTGTGTAAATAAGCCATAGAGAGCATTAGCCATGGCATTCTTCATAACACAGCCATAATTGCTGGAGGCTCCATCGAGCTCTGTAAACAGCATTTTGCACTGATTTTGGAAATTAGGAACTGAAGTTGCACTTATGATAATTGCCAACTCATTTTGCTCGGTGCTGGAAAACTCATTCCACCTTTGCTTTTCACTCTGTAGCTGCTGAAGCAGCTTTTCAAAGGTATCATGAGTTCCTGACACACATATTATTTCTCTGTTAACAGAACTGAGTTTACCAAGCACTCAAACAATTTTTTGCCTGCCCAGACTTTTGCCCTGCCAGAATTTTCTCTTCTACTTCTTAATTTGCTACCTTAAAAAAAAAAACAAAACCAAAACTGTATTCTTGCAACACTAAGACACTTCTCACTAAAGCTGGTATTTCCCCCCCGATCTTTTAATTTTTATTTTACAGGGGAAATGTCTGTATCTTAGAGATAACCCTGTAGAATGTCTGATTGGAGAACATGGGTAAAAGCTGAAAGATCAAAAAAATCACAGAATCACTAATGTTGGAAAAGCCCTTCAGGATCATCAAGTCCAACCTTTGACCAAACACTACCACACCAATCAAACCACAGCACTAAATGCCACTTCCAGTCTTTTCTTGAACACCTCAGAGTGACACCACCACCATCCTGGGAAGTCCCTTCCAATGCTTGACATCCCTTTCAGTGAAGAAATTCCTCCTGAGAATGAAGATGCTGAAGCAGGATTTAAATGTGAGGCTGCAACTTGACTTAGAATCACATGGTGACAACACAGTTCAGTGCACACAGATACAGCAGTTTCCCTCATCCATGTTTAGGAATACCAAAGGCTCATTGCATTTGAGTGCAGGAAAGGATAATGATGATGGAAAACCTAATCCATGTGGAGCTGAGGTATTTTTCTCCTAAGAAGTCCATCTGCCCAGGATCTGTTGTGGGCTGGTTCTTGGCCAAAGTTCAGTATTTTGCTGCAAAACATGTGCCATGAGGCACCCCTAGGCCGAGCCCACACTACTATTTCTCAGTAACATTATACCCCATCAATCTGTCACTGAAACCAATTTTTTATTTTCAATCTCCCACCCAGGTATTTGGTATCCTCACCCTTATCTGATGGCTGCACATCAGCATCCCGGGCTGCCCAGGCACTTCTGCCTCCTCAAGCATAATTATAATCACTTTGCTACCTGAAACTTTTCTGAGTGCTCTCACGAGGCTTCCAGAGTTTCACCAGCCTAGGAAGCATCAGGAGGTGCAAGAGATGGGCAGAGTATTAATGAACAGCAGCCTTAAACCCCCTCCAACACATCCCCAGCTCCTGCTGTCTGCCCTCCCCAAGGCTCTCCTCCACCAGGACTCAGGGAAGCTGTGAGGAGCTGCTGGGCTCCTGAAAGGTTCACACAGTCCAGGGGTTGCTCTCTTGTGCCAGCTGAGCCAGATCCTCCCTGCTCCTCCTTCCTCCTGGTGCCCAACACAGGAGCTGGGAGAGCTGCTCAGTTTGCAGTGGATACATCCCCAAATCAGCATTTAATCTGGGACAGCAGAGATAACACTGGGATCCCAGGCAAGACAAAGTCCTGCACATAAACACAGAGCTACAAGTCTGCCCTGAGCCTGGCAGCAGTGCCTGAGCCCCTGGAATATGTTTCCAGATCTTCAGCTTTGAAGGCATTTGACCTTTAAGGAGGTTTTCAGCTACTGGAACCACAGCAGATGCTCTTATCACATCGCATTGGATACCCTGCCTAGTGCTACTACTCTTAAAAAACCCTCTACACTCCTCCCTGCACTCCCAAAAAAAACCCAAACGTGGTTTTGGTCACCCCAAACTGTGACAGGCTGCTAGTTCTTGTGCTTGGATTTCATCACAGCCCAAATGAAGCTGATTCTGGTGGCTCACTTATCCTCCAGTAGCCAATGTTCACTCCTACCTGAGCACCACTTTGGTTCCTAAACTGGTTATTTTTGCACCCACCTGAACCCAGCTTGCAGACAGGTGACCAAAAAACCCTGTTTGCACCCACTGCCCACCTCTCAGCCTTCTCCAGGTACCACAAAAATCCTTCAAGTTACTGTTGTGAAGGTCAGTCTGTGGGACAGCCCACTGGCAGTGATGTTCTGGGGGAACAAAACAACTCCAAACCTCTACATTTTCTGTATGTTAAAATGAACAGATTAAAGCTCCATGAAAGCAGCATCCAGGACATGAACTGCATGTTGCACTCAGCATATGGCATTGACAGCTACAGCTGACTGACCACTGCCACAAGAAAAGCCCAGTTTCCTCAAAGGACTACTTAGTTTCCCACTGAATGATGATGAAAAGTACAGAGGAGGAAGGGGGTGAAAACATCCTTTCTGCCTGTTCATTTTCTCTGTGCTCACAAGGCTGAACTAAATGATAGCCCAGCCATGTCACTGCACACATCTTAGGCTACTTCTTCTCTCAATCTTCTCCTGTGGTGTCCCTTCCTGACTCTTCCAACGATTTTAAGTTTTTGCAGGTACTTGGAGCCAACTCTCTCATGCCACGTTTCAGTGCTCCCATGGACTCTGGCAATGGCTGAGTTTTTCGGGTGTGACTCCTTCAACAATCTTCCAGCTCCATGAATTAAAGGAGTCAGTGCTTCATCCCATTTGTTTAACCATTAGCCCATCCATTAACCCTTGCGTGGGATTTTGCTACTTCTAAATCACTCTATCCTAGAGCTTGAAAATACCTTCTATGAGAAAAGAAAATGGTGGGACGTCATTTAAGAGCAGTGCTCCATCCTAATAGAAAGCAGAGTGTGCTGCCTCTGTTCTGTGAGAGAGGAACCACTACCTGTCAGGAGCTCAGGGGCAGGACAGGAGGGAGGCAGAAGACTCCAATGATAAATCCATTTTCATCCCAGGTCCACACACGTCTCCCAGCTGCTGTGTGTGCCCACTGCCCCACTGTTCCCTAGGCAGGGGCAGCAGCAATTGCATTTTAACACCTTAACAAGCTCCCTGGCAGCAGGAACTGGCAGTGACCTGTAAAACACTGACACTGCTGCCCTAGTGAGGCTGGGAGCTGAGGCACAGTGAGGTGCCTCTTCTCATCTTCCAGCCCTTCAGGGTTTCTGTGGCTTCCTAAAATAAATATGGATATATGCATCTCATCCCCCACCTCTTCAACTCATCCCCACTCCCTTTATGCCACTGCAATGGGAGAGGCCAGCACTGCCCCTCCTGGGCACAGTGATAGTGCAGCCCTTCCCTCCTGTGGGGACAGGGGACAGCTCCTGCGGGGCTCTGGGGGTCCCCGTGCTCCTGGTCCGGACACAGCTCTGCCGCACCCCCTCCCCATGTCCCTGTCACCATAGGGGCTCTGCCCACCCACTGCTCCCCCTCTCCTCTGTTTTCAGCTTTGCAAGGAGTTTTCAGCACCAAGAAGGAAATGCCATGTTCCACCTCCCCCAAATGTCCTGCTCTCCCCTCTTTCTGGAGGAATGCTGCTGTTTTCCTGGATGAGGCTGCCCTGTGCCCTCCCCTTGCTGGCAGCCTCGTCCCTGGCACTCCGTGCCCTGCACTGAGCTCACCCAGGGTTGAGCTTCAGCTTCATTTTGTGCTTGAACTTGTCTGGGCATCACCTGCACCCCTCCTTCCTCCACTCTCAGCTCCAGCACAATGGGAACAGGCAGCACTGGCTGGCTCTGACCTGTCCCCGAGGTAAACACATTCATCAGCCCTGTCTCCACACACTGTCAGCTGGAGTGATTCCTCTGCCTGTTCCCACACTGGCTATAGCAGCCATGCAAGATCACAGAATTTGTTAAGAGCTTAGAATAGACTTCAGAGCTCATCTAGTCCCAACACCCAGCCATGGGCAGGGACACCTCCCACCAGACCAGGTTCCTCAAGGCCTTTATCCAACTTGGCCTTGAACACTGCCAGAGATGGGGCATTCACAGCTTCTCTGGGCAGCCTAGGCCAGGGCCTCACCACCCTCACAGGGAAGAATTTCTCTTTATTATCTGAGCTAAATTTCCCCTCTTTCAACTTGTAACCATTCCCCTTTTTCCTGTCACTATGGTTTCTAGCAAAAAAGTTCCTCTCCAAATTCTCTGTAGCCCCTTCAGATCCTGGAAGGTGCTCTGAGCTCTCCACACAACCTTCTCTTCTCCAGGACAAACAGCCACAACTTTTCCCAGCCTGTGCTGGGCATGTGCTCTAGTCCTCCTTGTCAACTTCATGGCCTTTCTCTGAACCTGCTCCAACAGTTCTATGTCCCTCTTATGGACAAGTGAAGCTTTCCTACCACACTCATCTGCTGGCCCCATCATGGATCTCTGCTCTAGCTCCAGGCAAAATGGTTCTGACCTAGGAAAGCTCAGACTTAAACACCCTCCTCCTTCATAAACCTTGCAAAACTACCACATCTGAACCCCTTCCCAGGATCAGGGCAGCAATCAAGGTTGAGTACCCTCTTCCCCATGGTCTTAGTTGAACCTTTCCATCTTCCTTCACCTAACCAATAAATTGATTTGTGACCAGGAAATCACCAGCTCTGGAGCCCTCAAGCCTTGCCCACCTTTGACCCAAGAATCAGCTCAACTTAGCCAAGCTGTGCTTATTTAAGCAAAGCATCATCATTTTAATGCTACTTGGAAGTCCTTCTTCCACACAGAAAGTACTTTCTCTTTAGGATCAACAAGTTCTCTGCCACCCAAATTCAGGAAGCTTTGGGATTTCCTGTCAGTAGGTACTTGTCACTTTCTAATGACTTTCATCTAAGTATAGACACCAACATCACTACTTCTAAACTGTAAGCACTGGTAGGATCTCCAAAAAAGCAAAGATAAACTGCTCCCAAGTTATGTATCCAGAGGAAAGCTTTAAAATCAAATGCTCTGTTGAATATATTTATAGAAGGATTAAGGTCAGAAACAAATGATTGTTTAGTCTCCCCATTTAAGGATCCCTTTTTGTCAAGCTCCTCAAGGACAGTTCTCAGACCCACAGCTCAGTAGTAAATGTTGCTCATTCTTTCTAATTCCTTATCTGTAATTCAACTTTATACTATTTTTTTAAACACCTATTTTTACCTCTGGTTTTATCCATCCCTAACAGTATCATTTTTCTATCAGCCCATAACTTTTTGAAAATTCTTGCAACAAATGCTATGTCTTTGGCCAGTTTCATCCTTTCACATTTTCATCTTTAATCTGCCTGCTACTACCATTTGTAGGCACAAGCAGATCAGAATCATTTGCACAGTGGGGCTCAGCTGTGGAGCTCAAGGGCTCCAAGACCAAGATTCCTTGGAAAGTTCAGCTCCAGACTCCAGCTTCCCTCCACCCTGCCCAACTCCTAATGTTTAGAAACACCCAGAGGATTACAAATGCTTCACTTGGCATCATGTGCTTCATAACTGAAGAAGCAGAAGTGCTTCTTAAGAAGTACAACTGACGAAACATTAACTTGTGCTTTTTTAATAAAGTGAAACAAAAGCATTCTAAATCACAGCAGCTCATAGAACCAAACTGTCCATCGCTTGGGAGCAGAGTGTGATTAAGAAGTATGGAAACTGCAAAATATTAAAGCCCTGCAGCAATTCCAACTCATGACAACCCTTCCCACAGCATGAGAAATGCTGTCTGATGCTCTACTGATTTGGTCTACTTGCTCATTGGCAAAATACGAATATTCTTCCTTGGGAGTGCCATATCCTCTTTTCCAAAGTGGAGGAAAGGTGCACAGCCCTTCTGATTCGTGCACAGTAGCTCATTCCCTAATTAGCAATGTTCTTTTACAGCACTGAGAAATGAGGACCTTTTGTTTACCATTAGTTGAGGTAAGTGTATCTTGCTTTTATTTGGGTTTAAGACTACTTTAAAGGAGTAGCTTTTCAGTTGCAGCATGGTTTGTCAAGATTACAATATTTATGACTGCATAAAATACATAAGTAAAAAAAAAATTATGATTTGTAGAGTTTGTTATCAAGAGTTGAGACTTAAACCTTTACAGAACTGCAAATACTGGCTTCCTAACTGCTAGTTGATAATTTTGCTGGCAAGAGCATTTCGTTACGCTTTTCTTTCATCTCTACACCCTTTTGTCCAACTAGTAAGAACTAGCAAGAAAGTCAGCTCCAACTGTGGTTAAACTGTTGTAACAGCGTTAGATAAACTGTGCTGATTCTTCATTAAAACACCCTTCATTTGAAGCTACAACATAAGAGGCGATTCTTTTTGTTCAAAAGGAACTATCTGCATGCTCTGTGCCTGTAACACTTCACACTGATTACAAAAAATTTAACAATGCAATCACTAACATACCCCACTAATGAGAAATTATGAGAAACTGTTCGATGCAGAACCTTCTGCATCAGTCAACTCTGATCGATAAGAAAGCTATCAATTTTGAAATTTAGATTTAATGCATTTTCAAGAAGCTAATGAGAAAGGAGCAACTTAAAATAAATACCATCATTAAAACTGCAAACTGTTACAATGATATATTATAAACTTGTCCTAAATAAACCTAGTGCTTCAAAAATTTACCAGTGAATTCGTATTACAAAATATGTGAAAATACAATAGAATACCACAAAACAACGTCCTTTTTTGGGGTCAACAATGACGCCAAGATGATTCAGTCTTAACTTTTAAAATTGTTAATAGAACACATTGTAATATATAAGTTGCAATTTGGTTGAAATCTAGAGAACATCCCCACCAAAACTCAATCTTCTTCATTCCTCCTCTAAAACTAGTGCCAAACTTCCTGTCAAAGTTGGTATTTTCTTGAAGAGCTTTAAAATTTAGCTGTTACTTATTTTCTACTACTACATTTTGGCAGCAACTATTTATTGGTCTGTTATTGCAAAAAGTGCAATTTAACAATAAACCAGTCTGAAGGTCATTCTATGTCTTGAGGATACATACCATATATTTCTTTAAAAATAATCATACTTTTGTAAGCAATACTTTACAGTAGACACCTCAAATCTACCATAGATGTAAAACTTAAAACGAGAAAAATTTAGTCTCTAAATCTTTATACACATATTTATATTCGAGTTTCTATATATATTATATATATACACAAGCACAAGAGTATATATAAAATATATATAATCAGATTCAAAAAAGAACAAAAACTGGGCACTGTACATAAAATCTTTTTAAAACTCAAACAATAGAAAAACTTTAAACATTAAACAATTTTAATAAAAGTTTCTGTACAATGCTAAGCAGTTTTATTTACATATAGAAAATGTAATAGGAGTAGTGTTTGAAATTACAGAACTCCTTAAAATTTCAATGGCAGGTAATCTGGAAAAAATAACAGCATTCCATTCACAAATATTTTCAAGCAATAAATATGTATTTATAAATAGTGTAAATTTACATCAAGATTAGAAACAAAAATCACAAATCTGAAGTTTATTCCTTAGTCTATGTGCAACCCATTTATCTTTGTGACTTGGCTGTTAATTGTTTTAAATTTTATTTAGGAACCAAAAGTGTAACCGTCATGGTTTCAAAACAAGACAGAAAAACATAAAAGCAGTAAAAAATTTTTATCACCTAACTCTTCACATTAAAAAAAAAAAAAAGAAAAAAAAAAAAAAAGAAAAAAAAAGTTGCCCAAAGAAAGACTTAAAATTTCTAACTACCTTACAAAGAAATGACCAGCTAAGCTAGTACTTTTTCCAAGGGAAATTCTGAAGGGGGAAAAATGGATGAAACCAACTCATCAGCCCAGAAACAGAGAAATACAAAAGAGGTGGTCTTCAAGTCAGTAGTCTGTATAATGTTGCCAGTTTTGTCAGATATATACAAAACATGGAATTATTTTTTTGAAGTACAGCTGGATGAGCTTTATTTGTTTTGAGTTCTGGAGTAGGAGGCAGTGCTCTCTCCTGTCCAGTTGGTTGACACTCCGCACTTGGAAGGTTGCATAGACACAGCTTTCAGCCAGCAGCCTTACGGGATAGCTACAAAAATCAGTGGTGCAGAACTGGGTCACTTCCTGAATATCAGAAAAGTTTTCATTTAATGTCCATGAAAAAATGTCAAGATGAGGAGGATGGCAATGGAGGAGCCTGAAAGAGAAAACATTAAATTACCTTTTCTACAAGGGTGCAAAACTCTGTGTTTAACTAAGACCTGCACAAACTGTAACCATGAGAGTACAAAAGTCACACACGCTATTCTTTTTACACTTCATGACTCTTTTGAGAGAACAGTGGCATTTTTTTCCACCTTACTCAAATACAACATGTATTTTATGAACACTCTGCATTAGGATTTTACCTGTACTGCAGACTGGAGTATGCTGTGGGGATGCCTGTGTTAATATGATGTGAACAGCCACAACTCCCACTGTGACAGCAAAGAGTTCCCATGTGGCCTCAGTATAGATGTATCTAATTTATACACTCTACAACAGGGATTCTCAACCTGTTTACCAATGGGGAGATGCTCCATTTGTGGCTCTCCAAAGCCTTTGTGGGTTTCATTTTCCCTCCTTCCCTCTACCTGAGCAGTAATATACTCCCCTGAGGTTAAGGTATCTGTGGAAAGGCTCTCAGATTCTCTGACATGGGGACAAAGTGCCTCAAGAGTGAAGTGAGGTGTCTTGTTCCTGCCTGCTGTCAAGAGACAAGGTCCAGAGGACACCTAACTGCTTCCTAGTATTGCACTCTGTGGCATTCCATCAAAGCACTGAGTCTTTGATGGCATTTCCTCCTCTTTTCCTGCTCATCTGTGGAACCCCTTCAAAAAGCTGCTCACAGTCTTTAAAGACACTTTAGATCATACCAGAGTACCCAGCTATGGAACTCTAATGCAGGCTCATCCCTCTGTTTGCTCTTGGCATTTTATCCCAGTCTCTCTTTGGCCTATTGCAACTTTGCCAGTTGAGATTATATTCATCCTGTGATCTACAACAACCCTTAACTCTCCTCCTATATCTGAGAGATGTCACTTCTGGGCTATGACTCTTCCCAGTAGAGTGTGTATCCCCTTTAAAAGAAATGAATGGCACACCAACTTCATACAAGAACAATTATCAATGTCCTTCAGAGCCCAACCTTAGGTTTTGCTGGGGGAAGGAGCTACTCACAGGTTGAGAACCCTTGTTCTAGGGACAGTATCATCCCTGTTACCTATATAATGTATAAGCAACAGACAACAAAACACCCCTCCCTCCCTCTCATCTCCATACAGAAACATTCTTCCCCATTTCCACTCAACTGGATGAAGTATCTGAGAACAGGTGTTTATTTATGTTTTTCTGTAACAGATCATCACTTAGAAATTGCAGCATTTCACAGACTATAATTACAGTGACCTCCTAGAAGCATGAACTGAAGTTCAACCAACCCAGGCTCTGTGGGACTAATGAAGAGAATTAAATTCAGAGGACATGGTCCCACACTCTCACCAGCCTCTACTAACAAACCTTGAGGCCTTAACTCAGAAGGTCACAGCTTGGCATGCTACCAATACACGAAATTACTAAACACACATTTTCTGCAGCACCTGAAAATGAATCAAGGCACAGCCCTTACTGGGCTGTCATATCAAATCCAACATGAAATTCCCATAACACTTAGTCCAACGTTTGGCTCCTTCGACAGAAAGCCAAGGCTTATAAATACATCCAGCATCGCTTTCATCGTGGTTACAAAAAAAAAGCCATCTTTGCCTGGAACAATGAAACCTGGGTGAAATGTTAGGACAGTTGTGCTGACACAGTTCAAAGCAGGAGGCTGTCATATATAGCACAGAGCTATAATGGCAAAGAGGCTTTTTGCTTTAAATTGAAATGCAAAGGAGGCCCCAAGCCAAGAGACAGAACTGTTTGAGAGCATCCACTTGCTAAGCAGAAGGACAGTGCTGATTTGGGAGGGGATGGGTGGGGAAGGGGAAGGAAGGGTCTGAGTGCATAGGATGCTCTGCTGCTATACTGACTTCATACCACAACCAATGTATTAGAGATGCTCTTGAACCTGGTGCTAGTTTCTCCAAGCTTCACTGTCCTGATTCTTCCCATCTCCATCTGATCCAGTTATGGTCTTCAGGTGATCTCTATTGGATTTTTAAAGCCACAACTTTATGAATTGTAACATCATACTTTTCCTGAAAACTCAGTGGTTATGTTTTGCAGTAAGTTACTGTAGTATTTCACACAATTCTTATTCTTCAGGTTTTGTTCTGCAAATATCACACACAACCCAAACCTCCATTTGAATCAGAAAGTCCACGGTACTCGTACAACGGAGCACCAAGACAGTCTACAACTGCTTTACAAATAATGTATTTATGCACCCACTTATTAATTTGACTTACTAATGTAAATTGATCATAGACTTGCATCAAGTCCTCCATTTTGTACTGTTCTAGCACCACAAAGTTTTCCAGGTTCGTGCTTATCTTTCGTGCACAGTCTTGGCAATGTACAACATAGGTCTTTCGAGAATTGCTCTCACTAGTGACAAAAAGCAGATCAAAGACTTCCACCTATTAGACAGGAAACAGAAAGCCAAGTGTTACAATTTCATTTTTTAAAAAGTTAAAACCACAAAAACTACATTTTCTTCAAGATTTACAACCTTACCCTGTGCATGCAAAGAGAAAAATTAGATTTGTTCAGGGAAAATCTGTTCTCCTAAGGCTTGGGCAGGGAAGTGAAGCAGTGTAAAACCACTAATGTTACACTAAGGATGTCTGGTTGAACAGTGCCATGGGAAAGCTTTGGGTCAATATTGACAAAGCAGGATTCATTTGCTGAATAGGGGTTACTCAGTAAGGTGGGGATTTCAAACAATTATACCTATTTTTTCTTTTTACTGTCTGCTAAAGAAGTTTGTTATTTATTTCCTTACTGCTGAGCCACATGCTCATCCTGCCCAAGAGCTGTGCCAGAAGATAACTAGAAACTGATTTTCAGGTGTTAGGAAAACGCTATTTTCTTTTAAGCTTCATGAAAACTCTTATCCAATACTTCAAAGCAACTATTAACAGTAAGTAGAATAAAAAAATTCAGCAAAAAGGTATGTCTTGCAGAAAAAAAGGACTTAAGTTCTCTCTCTTCTGGGTGTGTTGTTGACTTCTGCAATGAAGACAGATATGTCTTTAAAATGAAGCTCAGCAGATCAAATTTTATGCAGGAAGGGATAATAACATTTTACAAAAACTTGAGAATTGAAAATCGGCCTAGTGAAAAACAATGTTGTGGAAGTACTGTGGGAGAGGCATCAGGAAAATACAGCCCATGTCTAGAAAAACATCTGGATGAGCTCCTGGAAGGCAGTACTGCATCACACAGATGTGCTTACAGCACAGCGCAGATGCTGCAGCTTAAAAGCAAAATTTAAGCATCATCAACAACAAAAGACAGGGTGCAATTTAAGTAAGTATTATGAGAGTGGATGACCCAACACATTTTTACTGACCTCACAAATGCTACAGTAATGAGCTGGCTCGTCCTTTGCTCGTCCATGCCAGACAATCTCCTTTCCTGCAGCAATCAGAGCTTCCCTCAGTGTCTGACACTGTTTGAGAGTTCTTAACAGGCAGTACCTGCAACCAAAAGCAGTTGTGTGTTCAGTTCAACATTCAACTGTACAGCAAAACTCAAGAAGGCTTTAGTTTCTTCCAAGACCCTGTACTTGGAGCCTGCTCTTCCTCTGGGATTTCAAAAACAGCTGCCTAGGAAGAGTCACTGGATTCATGGCTTAGGGAAAAGTCAGACCTTGTGCTTAGGCCTCTTTCAGGACTGCCCCTTGCCCTGCAAACAGGCTCTACCTTTCATTTCTGACTGAACCACATGAATGCTCTTTCAAGCACAAAAGAACGATGTGTTTTCAAAAGCAACCTAAGTATTTTATTTTGAACCATAAATTTGTCAGCAAAAAGTTAGCTTGAACTGCCAAGTTCAGCATAGCTGTTTACATTTTGTGTGACTATAGCCTGATCCAAAGGACTCTTTTAACATCCTAAAACTCCTGTTGCCTTCTTGGCACTACTAAAATTTATTATCCCAAGTTTTCTGAAACCCCAAGTTCTGCCAGGAATCACTTTACACACATTGGAAATAGAATCTATGAACATGTATCTTCTCCCACGCAAAATGAAAAAGAACAGCCAGGTGGGTATTAGGGAAAAAAAAAAATAAACACAAAAAATAATTCTAGCACTTATGTTATGAATGAAGAGAAGAACTGTTCAAATGTCAAATTAAAACACACAATTCCCTGTCATACCCCCTGTAAAGGCAAAAATCCCTAAATAATTTTATGTTATGATTTTATACAGTTCTCTTCCTCACAATAAAATCTAACTTGTTTTCTAGCATTTTATGAGCTACGTATGTTCTTCAAAAAAAGCTGGCAAAACAGGTCATCAAATTTCTAAACTACAATGTTATTTATAGTAATTTTAGATCTCAGCTACCCTATATATTTGAGCTGCAGCCTTCAATTTTCTCCTCCACAGAGTGGTTACGTTACATGCTCATTAGATGCAGAAAAAAGATTGAAAAAAATTAAGGGTAAAAAAAAACACTGCACAGAAAACAAAGTGCTCAGGAGTTCTATGAAATGTTTTCAACTTGATCCTTCTTCCATTTTAAAGCCTGAAACAAGTAATACACATATTCTCTATTTTAAAAAATCACCACATTTCCTTCATGTGTTGCCAAGTAGTTAATAGAATCTTGAGATTCTGAAATATTCTCCTCTTGTTTTACACTCACACTGTTCATCTTCACTAAAAGCAGTGGCTTCACTATGGCTTCACTAACCCCCTCACTGAAGGATAACACAAAACTGAAAGTGTGTTTCTCTGTTAAACATTTTTATTCCCATGTATCCAATTTCAAGGAAATTATACAGCTCATTAAGCTGTAACTCCTTCAACACTTTTTAAGTCTGACGTGAATGTGAGTTATGATGTTAAGGCCAACCATTGGTGATAGATAAATTTTAATTCATTTGAGTGTTGGCTTATTGTGCTCCTGACAAGCTCAGTGCTTTTGGAAAAGCATTCATTTTTTAAATACTGCCTGATTATTTCAAATAAACTTAAAATCTACTATTCTTCTCTTCTGCTGTTACCTGGAAAAGTCTTTGGGCACCCCAAAGAGCAACTGTAAGCACATCTGCCACCATTGTTCTCCACTCTAGACTCCCAAAGACTTTTCAAAGTGTTATTTTCAAAGCCTTTTCTATTGTTAGAGTTGTGAAAAAAGAACTGCCCAGAATGTAACCAACTTACAACACTGCTAAAACGTTTGCCAAATTCGCAAACAAAGCAGAAAACAATAGCATGAAGGTGAACTCCCCCTCTCCTTGGATAAAATTCAGGTCCTAGTAATAGCACTTGAAAATGTAAATATTAACTATTTCATGCATTTAAATATGAGAGAAAGGATACAAACTGTGAATCACTGTGAATATGCCTCACATTTTCTGAAGTTTGGGAAGCCTTAAGAAAGCCAAAAAAGGTTCCTAGCAAAGTGACAGTGTGCAAGTTCAATGGGGTCAGCTTTCAGTATTGCCTGTTTTTATTCTGCTATAGTGAGAATTGGAAGAAAATCTAGACCATCCCCCTCTCAAATTTTTGCAGGTATGACATAAAGATATGAGTAAATTACATCCAGTCAAATTCAAATATTCAACAGAAGAGAATTAAAAATGGAAATAATCCTGATTTATTCTAGAAGGGCAGTGATAAACCCATATGAATACTTAGATATTCAGTAAAACTTCTCAAAAGTGCAGAGACCATTCCAATGGCAATGCATGACCTCTTTGTACCTTCCAGTAATACATCTTCCCCGACACTGGAAAGTATTTTACCTAACTTCATGATTTTGTGCAAAATAATTTCTCTCATGTCATGTTCTTTTACATTTCTGAAACTATTTCTGTAACAGAACTTAGTATTTCAGTTACTTTGGAATTAATTTTTTAAGCCTTTATTACTATGTTCACTCTACCTCTAAAATTCTTCTCTTCCTCAGATGCATTTGTAAAAGTCCTTCTAGCTTCCATCTAAGAGTCTGCAGTTAATTTTTCTTTTCATGAGGGCTGTCCTCCCTCAGACAAGTTTTAAATAATTTTTTCTGCTGTGCTCCTGCTCTTGCTCATGCTTCTACTCTAATCAAATCTTTAAAAAAACATCTCATGAGAAAGCTTCAGGTTTTGCTCTTTGACTTCTATCTTGCAAGACAGTACTGAACTGCACATTAACTAAAAATATAACTAGGCATCAGATTTCTTCTTCATCAGTTTCCTTCTTCTATTGCTTTTTTCCTTCTGCTACTCCGTTTTTTTCATCACTGATCTAGTTCCCAATAGTTTTATCTATGCTCAAATTTTAGTTTCTTGCCTCTGCAGTGGTTAATTTCACACAACCCACTAAGACATATTTGTATTTGTCTTTCAAATTGAATTAGAAGCTAATTTTCCAAGGGTTAATCTTTTGTACTATGCTGATACCTACCAAGTCCCAGAGACAGAAGTCAAAATTACCTAAACATGTATTCACACAGACCTGTGCTCAGCAAAAAGATGCCAGCTGTGTCACTTATTTTTATTTCCTGATGACAATGAAGCCAGCTGCCCAAAATGAAATTCAACCAGCTCTATCAAAAATGACGATTTTAATACACATGCATACACTCACATATATGTAACTCACAACATCTCTATTTTGTACACAGAAAATCCAGGTGCCATGGACAACAGCTGCTTACCAGATGGTTTTTCCTGCAGACAAGGAGTCCACAGGAAAATTATGCAACTGCTTCCTTATCTTAAGGAGATTAATGAAGTTTTCTGCATTTCCAGTGTGTTTACAAAGCCAAGGTCAGACATCAGGCTGTGCTGATACTGATTTCTACAAACTGCTATTCCACAACTACAGGAGTGACCACAACAAAAGGTTATCTCAGGCTGCTACTACTGGACATTACAAACCAGAGCTGCTCATCCCCTCTTTTTCCCCTCTGCACCCACAGCAGGAACTTGAGTTTTGGCTGATAACTAAGCTGGATGGGGGAGGCTTAATCCAAGTAAACTGGAAATGGTTGCAGTAGACTGGAAAAAGCGAATGCATGCACACCCAAAATTTCTATCTGCTCCCATCTGCTCCTCAGTATCTCTGTTTATTTGTAATGCACACCTGAAGTTTGAGTCTCTTGCTAGAAAAAGCTGGGCTGCTGCCAGCCAGCAAGACAAAAGCAGATTACCATTTAGTCCTCTGTGTTTCTCCATAAAGTTTTAAGTGATTCTCTTGGAAAAGGATGCTGAGCTCAGTCACATTCTTCTCCTTTTAAACCCCAAACCATGGCAAACGCAAAATACAAGTGGCCAAAATACCAAAATCCTATTTTTTCAAGAACATTCCAGAACAGCTTTGAGCTTTATAATATATTAGATGTCTGCTGGGCTTTATATAAAGGAAAGATAAAAGTGAAGCTTGTGGATTTGGTATTTTTAAATGGACTTTTTGGCTTTTTTCCTTCCACACTCTCCTGCATTTTCCCCTGTTTCTCATTTCTAACTATTCAGTTTCTCTTCTTTATGACAGCTGGCATTAGGAATATGAGCACAAATTGCTTAATTGAAGGGGCAAGACTGCCAGGCCTTCAGCAAATACTTTATTTACCCTAAGTATCAGTTCCTAGATTTGAGGAAAGCATTCACACACAAATGCTACCCTATAATCAAGCTTTAGAGTGACTACAAACCTCCCTGTTGTCAACTTCCAACATTTTCAGTTCCTACAAATTTAACATTTCCCCAATGCCACCATTCTGCAACAGATGTTCAAGCCTAAATTAAATTCCTACTGTAAAAAGGTGTCGCACTCATGCCACCAATACATCTCACTGGGGGAAAAAAAGACACTCTTTTTTCTTTGCCCTTTTTTTCACAAGTTAACTCACCCATTTTTTTAAAGCCCATTTCAAGGCAAACAATAAAAGGATTCAATGCTTGTTTATCCAGTAGGTTGATAAGACTAAGAAGGGCTCAGAAGTGCTTTGGTAGACTCAGGCAAAGCAGAGTGTGCTGCTACCAGAGGATTCTCATGGTGAGTAATATGCTTTGGAATTCATTCCCCCACTCTAAGACAAACCTATGTTATATGCTGAAATGTTCATTCATTCCCCAACCTCAGTATGGTGGTGCGATATGATTTACATTTCTTGAAGTTGCACCCTTTAAAGAAAATGACTACAGATGCTTGAAATCTGGAATATTCCTGCATTTCGGAATATGCATATGAGAAATGTCACTAAACTCAATTATAATTTTAAACATCAATCAATTCATTGCTCAGAAGAGCAAAGGGAAGGAGGCTCTCAAGTTCCTACTTGCCTTTTTTTAAAAGATTTATACTGGATCTCTAAATGACAGCATGAGAACATGAACTACAAGTTCTAGAAATCTAGAATTTAACTGCTGTAAAAATGACTATATATTCCAATTCTAATATTTGGGTTGATGACCTAATTTTGCTATTTCTGGTGATACATACTCTGAACAGCTGCTGTGATCAAAGCCAGCTTTCTGTAAATTGCTGAATTAAGTCTATGGCCCATTTAACTAAAAAAAGTTATTTAGATGTTTCTAAAGCTATGCCACAATAACATCACATAAAACATAATAAAATTAGGGATACGTATAAATGTTGTGTTTGAAAATCAGAATGTAAAGTAATTTTGGTTTGGTTCCCAGGAACAGAAAAGTCTTGCAAAGAACTATTTATAAATCAACCACTGGTTTATGTGTGAAGAGGAAAAGGGCACAGTAAATCTTCAAATAAACAAAACTTACTTTATCATTTCAAAAAGCTTTGGATCTGAGACCTTGATATTCCGAGCCATATTCCATGAAAGGTGAACCATGGGCACTATGGACTTCACGCTCTGCAGCTTATTCCACTCGTACCGTTCCACTGCCAACTTGTACTGACAGGCTGCACAAACACAGGCACAGCAGCAATCAGTCAGCTTAAGGAACAATTATCAACCAAGATCACTCTGTTTATAATAATGATTTATATCTTTTACAGCTAAACTTCATTCACAATGAGCCATTCATTCCAACTACATTTCTATTCTTTAAAATGCCTTTTAAGAAGTGTATTTGTGATGCTGAAAGAACACACAATACCACCGAAGCAGCAGATACCTGTGAAGACAAGTTACTGACAACTGTTCGATTTCTTTGCTGAACATGGAGCACTATTTAAAAAATTATTAATTAGTAAATTTTCAAGTATTCCATATTAAAAAAAAAAGTCATGTTTGAAATGTCTGCATCTCAGTCTATTCACAATTTATCATGATTCTACAGTGCTATGGTATATAATCTCATCTTGAGAGAAGAAGTGAGTCAGACTTTTTCATTAAGCAGCCTACTCACTCCACCCTTCTTTTAAAAATGTTTTACAAAATTTACTGTGACTGAACATGAGAGTTCTATCAGTCAATCACACAATCCTAGAGATACACTCTTTACTGCACCATATAAAGACACATTTTAAACTACTTAAGAAAACAGAAGTTTTTTTGGAAGTATATTCTCTTCCAACACTTGACAGACTCTTGTTTTAGAACACTGCAGAATTTCCTTCACACTCAGATAAAAATCCTTCCAATACCATGGTTCAAAACTGAAGAATTCTTGAGCAGTAGGTCTGAGAATCCTATGTTCCTTTATGAACTACATTTTACAACTGCTTGCATTTCCTGATGCTCTCACCAAAGAGCTGTTAGGCACCCACTGTCCCAGCAGTATTAGAAGACTAGTCCTTAAATTCGTATGAAATCCATAGTGCAGTTTGCTGGGTAGACCAAATTTGGGAGAAAAAGTTAAGAAATGGCCTAAGAAGACAGTACATAAATTAATAAATACATTTTACTTCTACAAGCCCATTCAACGCACGAGTGCCATGACTGCATTCTTGCTGCTTTCTCTTCCTCTTACAATGGAATTATTTAAAGCTTCAACACATTGTATTTTAAAAATTCAGCACATTGTTTTTTTTTCATCTAGTGAAGCATGGCAAATCATAAGAACTGGCAGGTTCTGTGCCATGTGCAGTATAATATTACCCACACATAGTTCAGCACAGGCACTGCTCACACATACCTGTGAGAGGGCCAACGTTCCACGCAATGTTGTTGCACCAGCCAATAGCCTGAACCCAGTGAACAGTGCCAGCATTTATCCACACCAAATCCCCTGGTCTTTGAATAAATCTATAAACTGGGACGTTGGCTTCATACAAATCTTCCAAGTTTGGCCACCAGGATCCCATTAGGAAATTCATATTGTTCCTGAAACAAGAGGAAAGATAAAGTCTTCAGCATTTACCAATGGACATGCTAGTGGCAGATACTTCAATGTCATCTGTAGAAAATGACCATCACCATCATAATTTTCTTCTGAAGCTAATGAGTGACCCAAAAAGAGTAGCCAAAAGGAAAGTGTCATGTATAAAATTCCTGATCATAATTCCGCATTTCATATCCTGCAATACATCAGAACATCAACCCATCCACCTGCCCATGTGAAGTCAGTTTATAGCTTCTAGTTAAGTTCTAATTTCCTTTAAGTTTCCCAGTAATTTATTGATGCTGAGGCGGACGAACCTTTGGTCAGATCTAGTGTGGCACCAGTGCCCAATGCTGCTCTTTTCATCACTGACTGATCTGTACAGACCACAGCAGCTGCCCAGGATGTTTTCTGTTCTGAACATGTACTCACACTGTCTGTGTGTGCATGTGCAGCTTGCCCACGCAACAAGCAACCTCTTGGCAACATTTCAACAGTGATCCAAGGGTCAGTGCTCTCAGCCAAGAAATGCTGACCCTCCTGAGCAGCATAGAAAAGCACCTCCATATGGATTTCCTAACTCTGAACTCTTCCCCTATGGTTATGCAAAATCTACACTCCTTTCCCATCCTTATCCCAGTTATTATACAACTTTTATACTGCACCGTAAGAGTTTATTTGCAATGCACAGTTTTCAAAGACAATCAAGTGTCTCTGCAGCAGCACTGTAGACATTTTGTGAGGTTATCAAGCTCTCAGTTTCTCTGTCAGCCTCAGAAGGACAGTGAAAAGCAAGTAACAAGGCCTGTTGTGCCAGAGACATCACTATTTCATCAGTGGAAATTACATTTTTGAGATGGCTTATCTATGTAAGAGTGGATGAAACAAGAACAGATGTCAGTAGACAGGCAGAAAATTCAGAGACACTGAGATGAATTTGCAGAGCTCTGGAAAAGTTCTGAAGTCAAGAGCTTAATCCAATTTCAACTGGGTAAAAAAACCTTCTCCCATACAATCAACCTCAGAGGCTCCTGTTTGAGTATTGGCATGATTAGGGGACACAACTGATGCTCCCTCTTTTTTTGTGTGTGCACATACATTGTTCTGTTTGTTTTTAAAACCACTCTATGTAAGGCACAGCAGAGAAATCCTAATCTTAGAGCTGGCTGAGTAGTTCCCCAATGCCCAGGGCACCTCAGCTTTTTCAGGGAGTTACAAATATGTAAGTCTAAGCAAAGCCTGCCATGATGCCTCCTGGGGTCTGATCAAATTAAGCTTTCACTCCAAATGCAACAAGAAAACATGTCAAAATACCAGTGACTCTGTATTTGCTTCTGACAAGAGAATTCTGCTTTTGCTTTTGTCACAGGCAACCCAAGTTTCTGTATATTGTACAAACATGGTATTTTGTATGAACTCTAAATTTTGCATTTTGACCTACTTCTAAAAGACTTTTCTGACTACATGGAAAACCCATAAAATAATGTCCCCTTAGAACATTCTCAGTAATTTTCCCCTCAGGTCTGAGAAATGCACAAAAAATTTGATTGAAGTAAGAGAAAAACAGCACATCCAGCTTACTTTTCACAGAAGTCATTCATGACACCCCAATAGCTTTCAGGGACAACAAACCATTCACAGTCACCTGGACCAATATTTATATTTACTGAGCAAAAGTTGTTATTTTCTTGATGACCTGAAATTTAAGAGAAAAGTAAACAGACTTTATGTAAGGCTTTCTATCAAAACAATGCCATAAAATGCAACAGTACAATTACTAAAAAAATTTACACCACAGTTTAAGTATTTTTATATATTTTATATGACACTTACATACACTAGTTAGGTGTTCACACAGTTAAGCTACCAGTGACATGAGAATTCTGCTTTTGTTACTTTGTGGAAAACAAAATTGGAACTATGCAATCTTGGGGATCTGACCAATATTTCAGCAGTTCCTCCCTCCTGTACAAAAAAAATACTTCAAAAGCTCAGATTTTGTGTTTCATGCTATCTCTTGACTGTCCTGGTCAGGTGCAAAACTTTGTGACTTCAGGCACTGAAGAGACAAGGAGTAAAAAAATCTTTCTGAAAGAGAGATCAAAATTCATGTAGAAATGCCCAGTATTTTATCTTTTTCAGAGAGCTGGAAAACTGAGGCATAATCCCTAATGGAATTTTCTGAAGATGTACTTCAGAAAAAAACAAACCCTGAAATTTCTTGCAGATTCCTCAAGACCCAGTCCAGGTCCCCAGCACAGCATGATTCATCATGGAGGATTGAGTCCTATTCTCAGACAGTAATAATCAAAAGAGTGGAAGTCTCTGGTTTCTAAGACTGCACCAGACCCTCTTGGGAAGCCTCTAAAAACTTCCAAGGTATGTAAAATAGAAATACTGTCTATGTATATAAACCCATTTTATATAAATGTCTATGTATATAAACCCATATTTCTTTTTCTCCTTTAAGAATCCATTATTGCATGCAAGGGGTCAGCAGGGCAATTCCCTAGCACTGCAGAAATCCAGAAATTTCCACTCCAAGTGCTTTGAACACACAGAGTTCAGTTAAATAAGAAATATAGAAATACTGAATATGCATATTCATCATGTTCAGACATGCTGTAAGATATAGGAAATCTGCAGTGCAGTTAAATCCAACACCCCACAGTAGAACCTCATTTTTTCATGCAGATTATACTCACCTGGTGTCCTGCTTCCTGGAACCTTCATGTAGAGCTGCACTGTGTTCATGCCCAGGATGGTATGACCAACATGGCTTAGAAGATTTCCTGCTGATACCACACGTACAAAAGCAGGAAGTTTTGTCAGTTCATGGAGTTGCAACTTCCACCTGCAGCAAAATAGCAAATTGACAAACTGTGAATCCCTGAAACTCTTAGAAGAGTCTGGGAGACAAACATTTTAAAAAAATTGTTAGCACAGGTATCTGTGTTACTCTTTCAATTTTAAATTATTTCCAAATACAATCATAAATCTGACAGGCTACTTGAGGGGAAACATAATCCTGTAGCAGAAGTTGAAACTACAGATCAGAAGATCTGACATCTATCTGGGATCCTACAAGAACTCTTTCAAGTATCAAAATCCAATTCCCTACAAGCCTCAGGTTAGCTTTGCTTAGCCTCATTTGAAGTCTCTCTCCCAATGGCTTGGTCAGAGTAATAGTTTATTATCAACTAGTTTGCATCTACTGATGGAATTTCCTTTATAGAAAAATGGCATCAATATCTAAAATTTTGTAGCAAACTCTAATCACATCCACAGATGCATATGTTGATCTTCCAGTGACTCTGCCATAAAAGATGTCATCATCTTAAGTGGTCCTTACTCCCTACACATCATAAACTTTTCTTCTTTTCTTATGACTGAAGTAGACCAGAATTTTTGTACTGCAGCTGGTGGGAATGACAGCCTAGACATGCTGGATCTTTGATGGAAGTATTAACTAGAGACTGAACCAAATAATTATTGCTGGACAATAAAAACGTACTTTCAGAGTATTTATAATATTTTCTATGCTACCTTCATCTACTCACAGGAGGATATATAATTTAAATAATACTCCATTTTTTTTGAGGCTCTTGAGAGGTATCATGGCTTACCCACAGGTATTGCTACATATTTTGAACCCTGTTACTAGACAAAGAAGCAAGAGTTATGAAAAGGTGAAAGCAGGTATGAATGAAAGGAAAAAAAAAAACTATGAATAACAAAAGTTCAGACAAACAAAAGAAGAAAAAAAAACCTTTAATCTTGCAACTTCTTTGCAAAACCTCAAAACCTGGTGTTGTCAGAAGTAATAAAGTAGTAAGCAAACAATTTAAAGTCTCACAATGAAACAAAGGGAATGGATTAGAAGGAGGACTAGAAAGAATGGTTTCTGATGGATGTTTAAACTCATTTCTGGAAAACCAAAAATCTTGGAAAGATAAGTTTGAAAAGATATTTTAGCATGTGGAGGACTTGCAATAACAGTCTGAGGAGCAAAGGTAATTATTTCATTCTGGAAATGGGGTGTGCAAATGGAATTTAGCAACAGATTAACTGATGTCTGAAAATACCACACTGGATTTCCAGAAGGATTATCATCATGTAGAATCCCACTGTGAGCAGGAGAAACTGTAATCAACTTACTTCTTGTCATCTGACAGGTCAATGTTGGTCCCAAACTTGATTGTTTTAAAAGGTCCTCTTCTCCTCCTCCCCGAGCTGCAAAGGTAACAAATGTATCAGGCAAATGTGAAAAGGGAATGATGTAAAATAGCACCATATGACCAACTACAGAATTAATAGAGTAATACCACACTTACTTATCAGAAGATGTGGATTCATTATCTGAGTGGTCCTTGTGGTGACTCTTCTTCTCATTTTCCTCCTATAAAATGCAATTTTAAAATGTTTTTACATTTATATACACACACACATGTAAAATAACAGATAAAATATATAGGTATAAAGTGATAACATAGGTATTGATATAAGTACATTTGTTTCAAGATAATGACACAAACTTTGAAATCTCCATGTATAAGAATTTATGTCAATATTTCTTCATTGTGAAGAAAATTTTAAAAGTTAGTCAAATGCATTGAAAAAAATCCTTCATGGCTGCAGATTCCACAACACTCAGTCCAGGCCAACAGAAAATATCTACATTGTAAATATTTCTGCTGGCCTGCATTCAACTTGGAAATGAGTATGTTGGTTTGCTCCACTATGAGGGTGGAATCCAGTATTAAATCTAGTATTAACTTTTTCAAATAAGAACATCTACCTCCCTACAAAGTCAAGCAGGTATCCTGACAGGAAACTAGGATGACTAATATTTATAAAACCAATTTAATAAAATCCATTATATAAGATCTTTTTAATTTTTCATAGCCATATGCTATTTTAGCACTAGCAGTAGTTGAGACCATGACTAGTGGAAAAAATCCAACCAATATTAAATGATGCAATTTGAGCTTTTCAGCAGACTGTGCTCAAAACCCCATTCTAAAGACTTCTATTTTGGCAAGTATATGGACACAGAAGGAAAAAGAAAGACAAAAAGGAAGAAGGAACTGTCTGGATTCTATCCAAAGATCTCTGGCTTTGAATGAGATTGTTGTTAAATCTCAAAGTGCCCTGTGTACCTGAGAAAGTCTTATTCATCCTTTGAATGAAGGACAAAGAGAAACAAAAATGGATTTATCAAATGCTGCAAGACATGTTAGAAAAGCAAAGTAATAGCTGTTACATGAATAAAGAGAAAAGATCACTTAGGGCAAGCCAAGAGAACTGTGGCTATAGAAAGAAGAAATAAAGCTTTCATTTAAACACTGAGAAGTCACCTAAGGACAGGTCAGACCAGTGTTAGGCAAAGGACACAGATACAGCGTCTTTCTAATTTCCAGGGGAAAAATGAAAATAATCACTCTTAAAAACTATTTTATGTATTGCATTTTTCCCACCAGTTTGCAACAGTGAGGGAAAAAAAAAAAAATCAGAACACCCTACGGGACACATTGTGGTGCAAACCCAAAGCTGAGGCTTTCATGTTATGTACAATTATGTATAATTTTAAACAGATATAGATAGATGATAGATAGAAAATTGTATTATATTCCAGTGATGTAATGCTCTCCAGCTCCTCTGGAATGAGATACAGGAATACAACATTGGTGCTACTGCTCAAACGGCACCAGAAACCTTCAGTCAATATCCTACTGAAATTTAGTACCACTGCAGATGAAGAAAAATCCCAAGTTCTAGACGATTTCCATGTCCCCCCACTTCCCATAGTATTCCTGTTTCTTTTCTTCATCTTGTACCAGACTGAAGCCTTATGACTAGATTCCCTTCTGTTCTCTTCAACTAGCAATTTAGTTGTTTCTAACCCCTTCCTCTGATGCACAAAATTTAAATTTAGAATTTGTCTTTCCCTTCTTATTGAAATAATTTCTGTTTCTGTGTAAAGGCAGTGAAAACTGCAATACTCAATTCCCCACGCTGACCTTTTTCCTATTTTCTAACAAACAACTGGTCAAAATCATCTTCTTGTCTTAGTTCTAACTTTAGCCCAATCTTTTTGCAACACCAGGTAACATAAGCCTTCAAGGAGTTCCCATAGCAAGTTTCAAGAATGTGCTCACAACTTCAGTAAAAAATCTTAAAAATACCAATAAAATCACATTTCACAGAATCCCAGAGTAAGAGAATAGTTAGGGTTGGAAGGGACGTCTGGAGATCGTGGAGTCCAACCCCTCTGCCAAGGCAGGAAGGGGAAATAGTATTTCTAATACTTCACTCTGTCATATAAGCCTAAAAACTTCTAAACTAAATACAAACTGTTATGTTTGGAACCCAACAAAAGACCAGTATTAGTGTAAGCTTCTAATAAGCTACATCCAAATTAATTCAGGATAGTAGGAAGAACAAAGAAATCTGACTTCAAAACATGAGATATTAGAAGCAACCCAAATTGTAAAAAAGCCTTGAGTTCTAAATATTTTAATGTGAATTTTGACATTATAATACGAAAGCTTAAGCTAATAAACTCGTAAAGTATGTAGTAACTGAGTTTTACATTATTAAACTGAGATTTATATGAAGCTTTTGGGAAGAATATACTATTTTACCCTCTATCCAAAACAGCTTTTGAAAATTTACCTGTGCTCTTCATACTAATGGTAATGGCTCTTTGTCCTTAGCAGTTTCTGCTTTTTCCAACAGCCATTATTAATTGGCTCCAGAGTCAGTATGCAGTCTGTGAATTATAACTTGAATAGTAGCAATTAACTTACCCTTAAAGACTCCTGGAATGAGGAGGCCTGGTACTGTGCATATTTAGCAATTGTCGTATGAGATCTACTGCTTTCACAACGCCAGATTTTCTTTGTTCCAGTGGGGTCCCAGTTTTCATCTGCTGGCTGCAGTAGTTGTGTCCTTACTTCTACTATGTGTTCATTATTCGCTTCTACCAATGTCTTAGTAGAGAAGAGTCCTAGATCTAATTAACAGCAATAAAATTAATACATGAAGGTTAAAATAGAATAAAAATAATTCAGGAAAATGTCTGAAGTTATTGAAAGGTTTACTCTCAAATCATTTTTACCCCTTAGTATTCACGATGCTGCCCATCTGAACGTTAACTATTAACACCCGAAAAATTTTCTCTATACATACAGTAGAAAATCAGAAAAAACTTGGCAGCTATGGACTATTTTACAAGAAACATTTTACATGCCTTGGCTAAACAAATCTGCAAACAATGTTCAAATCTATTACCAAGAAAGTATTTTTCAGAGCAGAGCTTTATGAATGCATTTCTATCATAAAACATGTTTCCTACCAGCAGTGATCTTTTATCTATCTAGAAACTTCAAAATATTGCACACAATCAAATTACAGATCATTAGATCTACATACAAAGACATGCATTAGGTTTTTCATAGGTAAATATCTATCTCTAAATTTCCATATCCACAGCTCAGCTCCTCTCTCTGCTCAACAAAATCTGCTCTATTTGGGTGGGTTTTTTTTTGACATGACCAAGATTAGGAACAACAGAAAACTGAGAAATGACAAATTACCCTAATGACTTGGAATATACAGGTAAAACAGTATTATAGAAATAAAATATCCACTTCTAAGAACTGAGAGACTTCTCTTTAAAAAAACATTAATTTCTCCCCAAAGTAAAAAAAGAAAAAAAAATATTACCTAATTTAAGCGCTCCAGCAAGGCCACGTATTACAGTAACAGGGTTGTTTGGATTTGTACAAAATTGATGTAAAGGTGGAAAGAAAGCATCTCGTTTATTTTCCAACTGCAAAATTATAATGGAATATTAGATGTCAGGTAAATCTAGATTCTTTATTTGTAAAACAAGAAAGAATAGTAAAACAAAAGAGAAGTAACAGAAAGAAAACAGGAATTTTCTGCATTTCCCTGCACTGTGGGGAATGAACAGTTACACCACACAATTCTTTCTATGGTAAATGCTGGGTTCACTCCTGAAATTAATTTGTTACTGTAATTTGTTTCTTGGCAGGAATTATTCCCAGGCTGCTTCAGCTTTGCAACTCAGGTTTCCTGAACTTAATTTCTTTATCTGACAGTAGCCTTGTACATTCCCTAAATCCACAGAATTCTCTGAAGAGCAATACAGTTTCTTCTCAGAAGTAAAAAAGCGCTAATTTTACAGCTAATGTATACAAGAGTATAATTAAAAGACTACTCTCATGGTATATCTCATGCTAACCAGAAAGGTTGATTTGATTTTCTTATGCTTCTCTGCACCTATAACCTCAATTTTATGCTATAGACTCCCTCCTGATTCTTTTTTTAAATTGCTATGAATCCTTTAGAATGCAGAAGGCATTTCTAGCAATAAACAAAACACAACAGGGAGTTCCCGAACAGTGGCACAACTGCAGTGGCAGCATGGTGACTTTCCAGCTCTGTGAGGACTCAAAGCTGGGATGGACTTTTATTAAAGCAGATGAGTTCAGGTGCAACACCTGGAAAACATCTGGAAGCACTACTGCATCCAGGCTAACCCAGCTCTCAGCACACTCAGACCCAAGTGCCAGCCTCTTCTGGTCCCCAAACTGAGGTAACCAAAGCCAACTTCGGCTTTTCACACTGCCTGTATGGACATACTGTAATTTATTTTTCTGCTATTAAGGAAGTGGATATCCTGCAATTTATTCTTCTATAACTAAGGAAGTTAGCTAAATAAAGCTATTATGAAACTTAATTTTCAGAACAAAGTTGCAATGCTTGTGTAAGAAAATACTACTCAACTAAACTCTGCCTTTCCTGGTGACATTTTGTTCCTAACATCACCTCAACTTTTATTCATTTTTCTTCACTATGTTTTGAAGCAGATTGTTATGGAGTTTAGTTTAATTGCTTGCTCATTTATACACAAGCTGTCACTTGCAAAAATTGTACATACATTTTTTTAAATACTGTGCACTGCTTATAATGAACTGTTTCGCTTATTCTGCCAACATTTGAGTACTAAAAATAAGAAGTATTTTTCCTTTTATTTACTGAAATTCTTAATTTACAAGTCCTTTAAGAGTCAAACTATGTCTAAAATTTTTCTTTAAGGTTAGCATTTCTCCTGCTTATATACCAGTTTGGATAGTACCACAATTAGAACTCAGTGATAAACAGCGCATCTTTAAAATAATTACATTATATAATTCAGATGTCCAAACAATTACAAAAGACAGGCAGCAATGTATTTCTGCCACTAGATTTACTTACATAAATACTAGGTGTAGGTGGATTCAGCTTGTCCTTTGGCAAGGGAGGGTATGGTGGAGGCGGTGGTCGTGGAGGTGGGCATTTATCCAATAGAATACTACTGTTAGATAAGCCATTTTTACCCAGATTCCTAAAAGGAAACAAGAGCTGTCTCTGTCAATACTTGGCAAATAAATGTGTATCAGTGTAATCTCTTATGCAAAATTATGTTGTATTATGGAGAAACCATGATTTAAGATGCAAATAAAGCTTGTAGGTTTTAATCAAGAATTCTGTGTACAATTTGATATTATTCAAACTTATTCCCACTTTGCCTGTTGAATCTGTACTTCACCACTATTAGTTAAAGATACAGCCATTTTAAATAAAAGGAAACTTGACACATTTGATAAAATTTAATGCGAAAAGAAGGTTTCAACTGCAAATGGAAAAGAACCTTAGCAGGTAGATTATCATTCCATAGGAGCTGAGGTAGCAGAGCAGAAGTCAGAAAATGACAATGTCTAAGCCAAAAAATTGCTTAGTCACAAAAAACAATCACAGCTACACTACAGACACTGAACTCAACCATACCTACCCCTCCTTGCCTTACACATTTTGAAGCAGAGGGAGCCACTGCTGCATAATCCACCCCCAGTGAGCTGCTGTGTCAATGTCCTGTGTGTGACTCCAGGGAGAACCTCTCTGCCTGCATTTGCAGCTTCTCCCTGGAGATTTCCAGGTGTGCAGGACCCACTGGATATGTAACTTTTCCTGTAATGGATGACCTGAAAAGTCTCCATTCTGAGCTTAGCCTGTAGTCAATACCCAGTCACCATCACTGGGAATGTACTGACAAAACAATCTCTTACATTCTTGTGAAAAATTACTCAACTACTTCAAAATTCTTCCCACTAAACACTATTCAAACCCTTCTCCCAAACTCCTTTGATTCACTGTTGTTACATCCCACAAAACAGGATGTTTCTAATGTATAATTTAGTCATGTATCTTCATAAAATTCACTGGTTACTTTTTTTTTTTTAACTATCTTCAGCAGAAAACAGCTTTTATCAGATGAAACTCCCAGCAATAAAAACTTGTTTCAAAAACTGAGAAACACGGTACAGCCATGATACTGGGTCATGAGATCACTGTTTCAAATCAAATTAGCAGAACCCGTAAGATGGACTTGGGGCTTGAGATCAGATCAGCCATATTGACATGACAAACACTTTAAACAAAATGGGCAAACATCTCACACAGCCCAAAGCACACCTGTCACACAGCTCATTCCTTGTGCTAACTGAGTCCAGTGCCAGAATTTCACTTCCAAGAAAGTGGAAGAGTGATGCAGAAGTGTTGATTAGTCATCATCCAACCTGGCAAAAAAAATCACTGGCCAGCGCTTAATGTCTGATGTAGTTATTGCAAAGGCTTAATTGTCTCCACATACACAAAAAAAAGCCAACAAAAGCAAACAAAAGAAGAACCCAAAAATAACATGGCAATATAAAATCATCATCACCACACAGAAATTTATTGACCACAGCTGCATGAACCTGAGATTCAGACTATCTATGCAAAGTGAAACTAGAATCTGAACAGCAGGTATCAGACGTTACTATAACCTCTGCATTACCAAACAGAGAAATAAAACCAAGAAAAACACACTATTATAAGTAAGAGAAAACGTTGACAAAATTCAGTTTGCATTGATAAACAGTTCTCAAGAAATTTCTAAATCAAAGAAAATGAGAAAAAGGAATATTGTTCAGAACTAACTGGACTTGAGCTGCTGCACTCCCAGCAAGGTAATCACAGTGAAAGCTCAGTAAAACCAGAGCACATGGGGGTTTCAGGAACGGAGAGAGGACAATGGAGAGAGGAAAAACTTCTGTACACTTAAAGAAACTACAGGTCTGAAAAGGCAGAGGAGAAAGGGAAAGAAACAGCACAAAGGAAAAGATCAGATGAATAAAGGTATCTCATAAACTCAGCACTTGAAGCTGGTATTACCAATTGCAGGCTATAATTTCCTACTAAGCTGCTAAAGCTCTATGTGGAAATTTTAAGAGGAAAACGGACAAAGAAAAGCAAAGCTGAGACAGCAAAACATTCATAATTTAAGTGGCACAGGAAACAGATGGAGAGAATATTTAAAGTTGTCTGTAACAGACCAGCTTCACTCTATCAATTTTTTTCCTATCATCTTTTTTTTTTTAAACTATGAATCAGAGTATCTTACTATTAATAACAAGGCAAGAGAGCTATTAAAGAATAATTCTGTAATTGTTAGTGTGCCAAACAGAGCAATAGAAATTATAAAAACCACTACAGAAATACTAAAAATATTTGCTACCATGGTATGACTATCCCACCTCAATCAATTAAGTTGGGCAAGACGTCTGGGATTATTGAGTCCAATCCCTGACCAATGACCCCTGTGTCATTGAGTGCCATGTCCAGCCTTTCCTTAAACACCTCCAGGGATAGTGACTCCACCACCTCACTAGGCAGTCCATTCCAATGTCTAATCATCCTTTCTGTGAAGAAGTCATCAGGATGCCCAACCTAAACCTCCCTTGGCACAGCTTAAGACCATATCCTCTTGACCTGTCACTGATTGCTGGAGATCATTTCGATGTCTTGAATAAGCAATCATCACATTCATTAGAACACCCATTTTAATTATATTTAACTGTTTTCTAGGATACATTCCCACAGCTTTTAGGAGACAGTCAACAGCCTCCAGTCTTAGATAAGAACTTCCCCTCTGACCAGAAGTCCAGGTGTGACACAGTTTCAACAGTCACCCACATAACACTTATTATGCAGTTGCGAGACATTTTTTAGGTACAGGATTTATTCTGCATCATCCCACCTGACCAAAAAAAAAATTATCATGCAGGTTGAAAGCTACTTGTGTTACACAGCTATACCAAATTTAACTCTATTTTAAAATAAAAACTCTACCTCAAAAAATATTAAAGTTAACAGGATAAAACAGAACCAAGAATCATTATCAATAATTATCATTCTTTAAGTTTATTAAAGTAATCACCTCAATATTTTTATTATTTCACTCAACCCTTACGTCAGACTGAGAGAATTATGTCTGTTTCTCAGGAAATGTGCTCTTCAAGTCCTCTGGAACCTTTCCTGTTTTCCAAGAACTATTAAAAAAAATCTATATGAATTATAAACAGTTCTCTGGCTCGCTCTTTCAAAGTTCATGGATGTATGTTATCTGGGCCTCTGACTTAAAAATGCCAAATTTAACTGTAACTGCTGTTTAACCTTCTCCTTGAAAACAGAGTACATTCCATGATGTGAACATTTTATCTGCCTTTTTCCCAAGCCCAGAACAAAAATATTTACTGAACATTTTCACCTTATTGACCATGCTAATAGTTCTGTGCAGATACTATTATTTTGATTCTTCTTTTTCTGTTTTTGTCTACAGGTTTTCCTCTTCTAAACATCTTTTCTGTGTTTTCTAGAACTCTTAGCTTCAATACTTTTTAAAATATTTGCCCTTTTTGTTTCTACTTGGGAGATAGCAACTTTTTGGTGATAATAAAAAGTTCCTAAACAACTTCCACTTATGTATACATTTGGATTTTAGGTACAATTTACAGGTCAAAACAGAGTAAGTTAGAAGCATTTGTGCTTAAGCAATTATTTCTGTTGTGGAGTCAGTCTAAGTGAATTATTATTTGAGGATTAGCTGTATGAGAATTAACGAGGTTCCACTGCTCAAGAGGTTATAGTTACTCCGAAGAACAAAATTAATACCTTTTCTTCCCCCAATAAAAATCACATTTAAAATGAACAGAAGGAACTGTGGATTTATTTGACACTCTACCTCAATTCTATCAGAATTAATTGATCTACAAAGAGGAAGGAACAAGACATTTTTGAAACGTGCCTGCAAGAAGGAATCAGTTGAAGCACAGCACTCACTTGATGCAGTCCTGGTTCAAACCAGAAACACCCACCCTTCACAATTAGCAGATACAATCAGTTGCTTTCTCACTCTGAGTTATTACAAAACCACAGAAAAATGCCTGCCAATCCCCACCAGCCTGGGAAGGAGGTGGTTACACACAACACCCAGCTTGGCTCCTTGAGCTTCCCCTCCCCAAGCTCCTTCTGTAGCCAGGGGATAGAGAGGAGCTCTCAAAGGGAATATAAAGAAGTCAAGTCAAGCTTACATTATGTTTAAATGCAAGTAATGCCAGATAATTACACAACCTGTTTATCATGCAATTCTCTACCCCAGCCTTTCACAACCAGGTAATAGCTGGCAATACTCCCAGAGATCTTTCATGAAACTATAGAAAATCCTACAATAGAACTGTGGATTTTCTCATTATGCAAATGTATTTCTAATTATTTTTGAATTCTGTTCTGGTTTTGACCTCAATAGTACAGGTTGGCAGTGAATTTCATAGGTTAATTGCATGTTATGTAAGAAGTAATGTTCCTTTTTTTCTTTTCTTAATGACTTTTACATCTTTCCTCTCTATTTCATTTGCTAATCACCTTGCTCTGAGGCTGTAAGACAAACAGAATAACATCAATGACTTACGTAAGAAAAGCATTATAACAAGTGGCACCAAACTTTTTCATACACTTGCCTTTCCCTCTGAACTGTAAATTTTCCCATGTGTTTTTTTTTTTTTTTTTAACTCCCAGGTAATTCTGCTTCCTATCTGCAGAATTTGGCATTTGCCTTTCGAACAAAACAGACTCTCTTATTCTAAGCAGTGTTTAGCTTGTGAAATCACAGTATTTCAAATTTTATTCTTAAAACTTTTGCTATGGTGAAGTTCACTTGCCAGACGTAACGTGCCGTAACGTGCTCAGAGGAACTGAGCAATTCTGTCTTGAAGCCAAAAAAGCCCTTTGTTTGTAAATAAAATTCCCAATAAAACAAGAATTGCTTTTATTGTTTTTAAGAACAAAACACTAATTTAATTCAGGTCCTTCCTCCACAAAGTACTTCCCCTCAAATAGATTTAAGCTCTTTTCCTGTGGACCATGGAGCTCTCAACCTAGTGATTCACTGACTTCCCAAACTTACTGACTTTCACTGACTTACCAGGCTCAGGAGCAGCACCTTCAGTAAGGACAGAACAAATTTCTTCTGCCCCAGGCTCCAACAGAGCCCTTGGAGCAAGGAGAAGTCTGCCCACTTCAGCCTCTTCACTGCCCTTCCCACTCCTCCTCAGGAAATGGATTTACTGCCCTTGTGTAAATGCTGGCCATTTATCAGACCCTTTTCCAGACTGTTTAGCCCAGACCACCTTCACAGAAACAACAAGTCATTAAGGCTGGAAAAGACCTCTGGGATCATGGAGTCCAAACACAACTTTTGTCAACTTGACCTTGGCACTGCATGCCACCTCCAGCTGTTCCCTGAACACCTCCAGGGATGGTGACTCCACCAACCTCCCCAGGCAGCCCATTCCAATGTCTTATCACCTTTTCCATGGAAAAAACCCTCTGCTGTCTGTATTTTCATCATTTTACAAGGTCCCTTTGAGACACAGCTCATCTCTTCGGGTCTCGTGTCACTTTTCTCAATGGATTGCTCCATACTTTCCCTCTCTGAACACCAAGCAAAAAGAACTATAAAAAAGCCTTATGAGTCCCTTTTGATACAAGTTACAGTCAAACCAACACCTCTCATTTGCCTTCCCCAGTCATGCCAAACTGGTAAAGCTTTCAAGTTCAAAAATGCTTCAGAGTTGTTGAATGAGTCTTTCCATGTATCACCATAAAAATGACAAGGACAACTTCCAGCTGGCACAAAGCTGTCCAGTTACCCAGCTGGGCTCTGCAGAACTGTCTGAAGACCTCTTACATCTACGTTTTGTTTGGACCTTTGCCTGTTCTTTCAAGGCTGTAACTAACTTTAATAAATAATGAAGAAAAAAAATAATAACCAAGATAATTCTTACTTCTATTATGAGAAACAACACAAGTCAACTCAGGAGTTTCTCTACACTGCTTAAACAAAGGACCTGACCTCAGATCAGTGTTAGAAAGGACAACTGACTGGTGGACTCTCTTAACTGAGATGGTTACTGGGTTTTTATCCCTACTCTGGGATGTTAATTAGATGCACCAGTTGAAACATGGAGTGGGAAATCAGCTGGCTTCACTTCAGTAGAAATAAACACCTCGAGTGTTAAATCTCAAGTCTTGTGATAATGTTTCATTAATTCTCCTTTCAGAAAGATTGCTCACAGGGAAAAGATACTTACATTTCTAAGAGCAGAGAAAAGAGCTTTTGATAACAGTCTCTTTAAGGAAATCTGATACACAACCACACCAAGAAGCACACTCTTCTTTTTTTCCCCCTATAACAATCGGTTTTTCTAATAACAAACTCAGAGTAGTTACTCTTAGCATATTTTCTTCTTTCAATTATACAGTTTTCACCTATGCTCAAAAATTACTTGGGGTTGTGTTGGTTTTTTGTTGTTTTGTTGTTGCTGTGTTTTTGGTTTTTTTAAATGACTTTAACGGGAGATTTTCTCTAGGAATCTCAGGAAGGATAATAAATCTAATGGTGCACTCTTTTATCTGTTAATTTGCTCAGAGGCTTAAAGAATTTTACTTTACTGTGTAAACAGTTAACCAAACATAATTTAGTTGGTTAATAACCACCTTAAAATTTACTGTTGCAACCAATTTTATTGGTAGGGAAGACTAACCAAATCACACTTCCCAGAATTACCTCCTCAATTCCTTTTCATCCCTACACTCCAGCAGCAGTTTAACAAGATGAGCACATTTGCCACCCTACTGTTCTCCAGAACAGCATCTTAATGAGATTTGCATATCTGAGTCAATAGCTCAGCTCCTGCATTTCTCAATTCCTTGTGGCTTTTCAGTGACATTGTCTGGCCCTTCAAGGGAAGCTCCTTATGCAAGTATCAATTGCTGTGCCAGCACCCTATGTGTGACCCCTTCTCAGCCTCCTCAACAACCTCATTTCACCCCACGAACAGAATGGGCTCTGTTAAATATTTCCTCAACACTCGCACCAAGGAAGATGGATATAAAGAAACTTTTCAGCCTCCACAATTATCTTGCCCTACTTAAGCGCTCACTTTAGTCTTTGGCAAAACAAAGCATTTACCAAGTCTGTTTCTACAGAGCAGACAACCTATTCACATGTAATAAAAGAAGAATCAAACGGAGTTTTCTCTTTGGCATGTGTTTTGTATTTTATGATACAAAGCACCTCCTTTCACCTAATGGCTTCACTTGAGCAGCTTTTATTAAGACAACGCTTGTTTATGTAAGGCAAAATGACAGTCTCCCAGTATTTATTTTTGTCTAACTTATTATGATTTTATTTTATTGTGATGCAAGACTTCTGAATGCCTGTTCTAGTAAATTGTTTTCACTTTAAAACCCACCAGACTGCCATACTTCTGATGCTTCTTTGTTCTTAAGCAACACACAAAACCCTTGGAACATTAACAGGTCACTTTAGTGGTCAGCATTACCATGCTGCTTCCTGATAAAATCCCTCCTGTGAGATGAGGAATTTCATTATCCTGCAGTTCACTCTCCTGCAGTAGGTCAATTGTAGTTACCTTGTGAATCAACCCTTGCATATTACTTAATCCAAAACTGCTACTAATTCAGGTCTTTTGTGCTCTAAACACAAATAAAACTTGTAGGGTCTGAAAGATGCAAAACGTGGCTCTTTTAGACAAGACTTTTTTTTAAACCTGAAGGCATCTGAAGGAAAAAATAATTTAACAAATAGACATCTGAGGACTTCAATGAGACTTACAAAGAATATAAACACCCTGGTTTTGAAGTAAGCATATAGTAAACAGAGCCAAATGCAGAAGAATGAGGAAGAAAATAAAAATGATCAATCTAGTGCTCCAGCCATAAAAAAATTCAAGTCATATCCACCTGTTCCTACCTGTCAAAATGTCTATTTTTGCCTGGAGAATACCACCAAGACAACAGGGCAACAGATTGTATCAAGTGACTATTGTCCCACAGCAAGAAGAATATGCCAGAAGGTAAGAAAATATATTAGAGATGAAGCCAGAACATCTTTCTGAACATATCAAATGAAATAAAGGTATGTATGTAACAACCGACACACATGAATATACTGAATACATTTAAGGACCAATGCAGTGTATCTCCAATATATAAAAACTAATTCTACAGGACAACTCCTCTCTCCCTGTGCATTAAGCTCATTCTAGCACAGGTGTCGGGGGTCTTGTCTGGTCTTTTTTTCCTGTTGTGTTTTAGAGTTTGTTGTTGTTTGGGTTTTGTTGTTTTGGGTTTTTTTTAAGAAAAAGATCAATTATTTTAATGTTTTATACTGTGGGTAGCTTTTCTGCATTTTTTACAGTAATTCTAAAAATCAACTCTTTTGGTCACAAATTCATATTTGAGCCTCAAGATACCACTTACAGAGACAGCACCCAATATAATCAATACTACAGGAAGTACTTTCAATTTTTCGTTTTCGCATTACCACACAGTGTATTAAAATAAAGGTCAACATGCAGTATTGAAGTTACAGTATCTGATATATTAGCATATAAATATCTTCCATTTTACTATATATGATTTTTTTTTTCCAATCAGCAGTCCTTTGAACAGATTATCTTTTAAAATTCTCCCTCCCAGACATTTTTCTTTATCTCAGTCATGCACGTAACATCTGTAACAAGGATGTTCTGCCCAAAACTGCTCCAGAACTGTCATGTGTATGCCTGCACATCTAAGAACAAACCAAGGGTTAATCACTACTCAGTAAAAACACTGGAAAATCCCTGTCTTCAACTTCATGAATATAAACTGTCAGATACACTAGAATGGCAGAGAAAAATACCCACTATTAATATATTATGTGTGTTTATATAGAGTTATAATTTTTATTAGTATGAAATAATAGGTAACCAGCTCTAGGGTAGGTGAGTTACCTGTTATTTCTCAGAATCCCACTATTATTAGCAGACATATGCAGAGTTTCCAGAAAGCATTGTCTGCCTAGAAGAAATCCTGTCCCTAAACTTGCTATAGTCCAGACTGATGCATTTCTTGACTTCAGAGTTGCTAAAATAAATCCACTCTCTCCTCCACTTTTCCCACTGCCCACCTTCCTTTATCATCCAGCTTTAAAGTCCTCTGCCTTGCTGAATGAAGGTGCAGACAAGGCTGAAGAGGGAGCTCTCAATCTCTACTCAGTATGAAAGAAAAGGAAAAAAAAAGCACATCTAACACCTTATGAGCTGTCTGCAAACTACACGAGACAAAGTATTAGCTTACCTCCCCTGAAAAATTATATGAGCCTGGTACTGACTGTAAGAAGCCAAGTGAAACACCTTTATGAGCCTTCCTTTATCTTGGAAATTAAGTATCACTAGGAATACTACACCTCCATCAAAGAGCACAAACACAAGGACTTGCTGGTTGACAGAGTTCGTAGCTAAAATGATAAATGTTTTTCTATCGAGTATTAACTGCAGATCTCTCCTACAACAGCACACTAAACACATCAAAATGCAACATTTCACTAGGGTGAAACACTTCCCATTACCTTCTCAAGACAGCTACATTCCAATTTTGGAGGCAGATCAGTTAAACTTCAAGAAAAAACTTAAAGTCTCTAACAGTTTATATTATGTCTATTTGCAGTGCACTCATCCTAACACCATACACTGAAGCTATTTTCATACTTCTACTAGAAAGAACACATACATGGCCCCAATTAAAAAAAAAAATTGTTAAATTGTTAATTTTTATGAATGTAGTATGTGTACCAATGTCACTTGGAAATGAACATTACAGTAAGACTTAATATTTGAAAGATGACAAAATAGGCTCCCTAATTTCTTTTTCTCTCTTTTATGAAATTTATCTTGGTAACAGAGAGCGACAGACTGCTATATCACGGATCAGTATTACTCATCAAATCCCACAACATTAGGAAATATGAGCTCTCAATCACAGTAACAGATGCAGGTTTTTTTGGAGAATGATATAAACACGCTTTTATACTATTTTTTTTAATATCAAAAAGAGTAATGCTCAAAACCACCGTATCTGCTATATAAAATATAGCAAACATACATCCTAAATAAAATATTCTGAAGCAAAATATATTGAGCTGATAAAAATTCCAACGAGAATTCTAACAGAGAAAAATACAGATAACATTTCAACTAAAAGAACTGCAAACACAGTTCAGGATGGAAAACAGCACAGTACAGCCCAAAACATTCAATAACCGTATGTTTATGATTAAAGGGACTAGTGTGAACTTTAAGGGGATCTTAGGTAATATTTTCAAACACATTGACAACTGTAAAGGACAGCCACAGAAACTACAGTGCTCTAAATGGTCATTTCAATTTCTCAGCTTGCTTGGATTTTGAAATGTTTTTTAAGCAAGCAGGCAAATCCCTCCAAAGACTACCAAGAAAAAGGACTTTGATATGTTTTATATAGAGAAGGCTGCAAGCACCAAGCACTAAATGTGAATTTGCAAAGCTAATGACTACCTGACAGGCTCCCTGCTAGCACATGCACCAGAGATGAACACTGACAGATTTAGCTGCAGCAGTTTAAGTTATTATTGCTCTGGGTTCAACCATCCTCCTCTGCCACAAGTCACTGGCTATTGCAGTGGGGGCTGAATCTGATGAACACCACTGTAGCCTACAGTGAAACATCTTTACCATAAGTCACTGCTAAGAAGTGTTATCTGAACTTCTACAACCCAGCCTTCCACACTCTGCCATTCTGCATTTCCAGTGATGAAAACACCTGGGAAAACATCTTGTAATTTGCACAACTACACTGCAATCACTG
>VXBI01011499.1:331397-348897 GCA_013397375.1 Toxostoma redivivum | reverse complement strand
TCTAATTTAAGCAAGGGGCAGTAAGGTGCACGAGCTCCAAATCCCCTTGTCACACTTAAAAACAGTACTGCATGTTTAGAGGAAACTTTTGAAAATCATAGTTTAAGCTCTGAATAATCATGGTTTACACAAAGTGGTCCAGCACTATCTCAGCCTTTGTTGCAGTGTATGTGCAGTTGTATATCTATGTATGTAAGCCCACTGTCAATTTTTCAGCATTGAAGTAACATGCAATATTAATTAAACAAGAAATGACAGCAGTTTTGAGGAAGAAAACAACACTGTATCAATTGTATAACCCATCTGGTAAAAATTAATTAAACCATTATGGTACATAACTATATAGATGAGATAGATGATACATAACTATATAGATGCTATAGAAATCATTACATCCACAAGGTTTGTCTTGGAAGAAAGACATTCAGGCTGAAATTTTAAAAAAATGCTCCATCTTCAAGTTCTAACACACATACACAAAACACCCTTACTCATACACTTTAAACCCTATGGATTCTTACTGGGATTATAGTACTTTTCTGGAAGTAACTCTGGAGTGCTGAGTGCTACATATTAATTTTTAAAGATCACATGGAAACAAAACATGGTAATGATTACATCATGGTGACAATGTAATGTCAAAAATAACTACAACATTCAGCTTCCCATGAAATACGCACATTCCTCTTACACGAAAAACAAAGTCACAACATTTCACATTAAAGAAGCAACAAAAAGATGTACAAGTATTCCCTTTTAAAAAACTTTTCTGCAAAGGTAGGCAGCTGAGCACTATGGAACTGCAGTCTTTGATTTATGATCACTTCCTTTATCCTAGAAGGATTTCACTTAACACTCAGACTTTCAACAATATAAAGCAGCGCGCAGGTTTAACTTATGTTTTATTTGAATCTATGCCATCAACTCTAGGGAAAATGTGCTTTCACAAATGAGAGCCTTCCACCAGTGGTGTGCCCAGGAAGGCTCCTGAGTGCACCCTAGGAGCAAACAGAAGCTGTACCTGAGTGGAGTTGGATAGTTGGTTTTTCCACGGCTCCTCTGCGCTGCTGGTCAGGTTTGTGCGGTTATGAGGTAGAGAGAGTGCGTTTCGCTGCAGGTAAGGCACGTTTCCATTACTTCCACTTTCTGTTATGTGATTATTGCCTATCAAAATAGTGTCTGTACTACCCAGCGTTCTTGCTGTGCTGCAGGGAATGGGGCCTGCTGGAAAGGGTCCATTAGCCATAGGCTGCCCGGGGCAGGCGGGACGGATTCCACGCTGAGCGACGTTAGGCACTCTGGTCAGAGCAACCTGCGGCTGCTGGCCAGAGACAGAGTTTGTAGGCAGTGATGAATCAGCTGTTGGCCCGTTAGGAATTCCAGTAGATCGTACCTGTGCAACTCCTGTTTGTCTCATCTAATGGAACATGAACAAAGCACAACAACATTGGCTGCAGAACTGAGAAAGGAAGGGTCATACAAGGTTTGTGTACTTTACTGCATTGGTCAGATCCAATTTCATACTCATTTTAAGATCTTCACAGTTGCTTTTGAGAGCCAAGATGACTGTCAGGCTCATAGAAATGCTGAGTAAATGTTAAGTAAAGCTTTCAGCACACTTTTTTCTTGGCCCTTCTGTCTGAGTGTTTTACTGCTGATACTGGACAGAGGGAGAGAGAAGTGAACAACGACAGGACAAGAGAAAAGCTGTTACCACAGCCAAGTATTTTCAAGAACTGCTTTGGGGTATGTCCACTCACTTTACTTTGAAAGAGGGGCCTGAAAACTTATACATTAACCAGCTGCCCTATAATAAAACACAGCCAAACTCATTATGTTTCAACCACTAATCCACAAGTATCCTTTATCCAAAAATATTAACATAACATGGCAAAGGGCACAAGAACTCTGTACAGCAGAAATTCTTCAGAATTCTAGAAACACAACAGTCTCCATTACTGACAAAAGTGTTAGAGAAAAGAAAAATATTTTTGTTCTCACCTGCTGGTGTTGCTGCATCAAGACAAACTGACTCTCCAGCTGTTCCAGCATAAGTTTCTGTGCTGGATTTAGATTATTTCGGTTTGCACGCAGCTGTTCCAAGTGCTAAAAAACAGCAGTGTGGTTCATAATCATTAAACTGCATGGGCCTTTTAATAACTTTCTTGCATAAAATACTAGCAAGTATCCATGAAGACAAGACTTGTAGAGCTGAGAATAATCAAGATTTCTGCTGCAGACTCCAACATCTTTCCATACACTCTCTTGCAAACAAACCTTATTACCAGTTACTAAAACTAAAGAGACTCGGTAAATTATTTGAGTGCATAATTATTACTACCACACTAAAATTAAGTGTGCTGGTATCATAAAAGAAAACTACATTCAAGTATGTTTATATAGAATTCTTATCACAATTATTTACATTTTAATACATTTCTGTATTGTGCTATTCTAATACTGTTCATCGACAAAATTGATGAACATCAATATAAAGAGAATTAAACCTATAGGCACACACGAAAACTTCTCCTGAAAATATTAAAAAAAAAAAACAAACAGAAATTTGTATGATTTAATTAGCAAGAGCAACATCTTAAAAGTTACAATACTGATCTTGTTTGCAACAGACAAATTTACATATCTATTACCAAAAATCTGATCTCTGCACTCATTTTAAAATACCCAACACCCCACAACATTCTACCAGTAAGTCTGCTGCTGCTAAGTGGTATGACTTAAAAAGCAGATGAAGATGGTTCATGCCAAAATCCCTGGATTAACAGTACCTTGCATTCTGAATTCCCTCTGCAAGGGAGTGCAATAAATAATATATGTATACACACACACACATATATATGTGCATGTATATGTAACATGCCATATCCATCCAGCCTTTGAGTTGCCAATTTTGAAAGGCCAATTTGAAGATGCAATAAAGGCTTTTTTATTCACTCTCCTCTTGCATCATACATTTTTGGCTTTCCTTTTTATATGTGCTGGAACCTTGTCAAGCTATTGCCAGCATGTCCAGTCTACTGTACTCAATAGAGGCCTACTGAGGTTCTGCTTAGAGGAGGAAGTTGGATCTGGAAAAAAGTGAGACTGAAAAGGGGAAAAAGTAGTAAAATATAAAATAAGCAGAGAGAAATAATGAGAATGCTTGGAGAGGGAGAGAGAGAGAGAGAGAGAGAGAGAGAGAATGACTGAGGAAGAACCAAAGGGGTGGGGAGGCAGGAGAAAGAGGGAGGGAAAATTATACAATATAATAAAGCCAATATTGTTCAGACAGAGAAACAGCTGAAGAATTATATTGGAATTGAGGGGAATATTGCTCAGTTAATGAGAATGCTTTCTGCCTCTGCTCCCTTCTATTTCTCTTTGCATCCAAAGCATGTGCAATGCATGGGTAAAATTTTCCAGCAGGGCCTGATTTTCAATATATGGAATTCCAGCTGAAGCTCACTGCATGCCCTAATGAACTGAAGAGACAATAAAACTTCCTGACAAAAAACACCCAAAACAAGATTTCCAAATTAAAATTCAGCATTTCATATAATTATGTTAGGTGATACAAAATACAGGAAAGCAGCAGCAGATTTCATTTGAATAATTATTTTGTAAAATGTGCTTATTTTTTTATGCAATTTGATACAAGAAGCAACCTCAGAGGAAGGGATGATATTACAATACTTCTACACCTCTTTCAATATCCCCCACATTTCATCAAGTCACAAAACTCACTTTGCATGAGTGTGACAATTTGCATATCTGTCTTTAAAACATAAGAAAGAAGAGTTACTGTATGTTCTTACTTTTTAAATTATAGAATTCATACAACGTAAGCGTTCTGTTTCTGCTAGAGAACATTAATTTAGTTTACTACTAGAACTTATCTCACATAGAGAGACTGCAAATTTTAGAAAACTTGAACTACAGCCTGGGAATTATTTGGGAAGTATTTTAGACTGAATTTCAGGAATGTGAAACTAGAACATGTCCCAGGTTTATCTTTTTAAAAGGAAGAAGAAAAGAAACAAAATATTTTACAGAGTTTCCGAAGATCTCCTATACATACCTGTAATTTCTGTGGTGTCAAGCACCAAGAATGAATTTGTTGCTGTACAGGAGGATGTGACACTGTATGGCCACTGCTCCAAACATCTGAAGTATTCTGAGAGAAAATGTTACATTAAAATGTGTGACTATCAAAGGGCCAACATAATTTCTTTTACTATCTATGTTATCTTATTTATGAAAGAACTAGTAATCGTTTCAAAAATCATAATATAAAAATATATAATAGTAAGAATGTACTAAATTAACCAAGTCTCATTCTACTATTCCCAAAAGTATCAGAGTAGTCTGAGGAAAAAGTTAATGATATCTAATACCATAAGGAGAAACAAGCAAATCAAATTATGCAATTAACTTAAATGTATGCTACTTTAAAAACTGAATACTTTATCTACTGTAACACTATTACATGATGATGAAACACTTGAATTCTAAATATAAGCAAAGGCAATAGACAGGATGACATGATTGTCTCCCTCTCAATCATCAGACTACAACTGCACTTCTTCACTGACACAACTACAACTGCAGTATAGTGCCACCAATCTGCACTGCCCTTATGCACCTCCTATCTGAGCTAGAATCTGATTAAACACACCACTGAAAAATGTTCTTTAAAATTTCTAAAAACATTCCCCACCTTGATGCCAAAGGATTAAAATTTACAGCACAAATTCTGTGCATGCTGTATCATTTCAAAGCATATTTCAATATAATTTTGGTAGGGGGCTCTAGTTCATTGGAATATATACCTTTGTTGGACTAGATGTTCTTTTCCTCTTGGCAGGACTGGTCAGGTCATCTACTTGGCTAGAAGGAATCATGTGTAGTGGCAAGGATTGCTGTGAAATTGGTGTTTGAGTGAGGCCTAGTACAGGTTCAGTATTTGGATGATGAGGTTTACAAGCCTAAGAATCACAGAAGGAAGACAAAAATATGGTTCTATATATTCTTAACGCTTTCCTTTAAATTTTATAATTTTAACAGCCCACATACATTAAAAGGGCCGAGTAGATATTCTGAAGCTGATCTCAATAACTGAAAAATCAGTTTCCATATGGTCATCAATGGAGGAATGTGTACCTTTCACGGGATTATTAAACCACTGCAGCATTTCTATTTAAGATGAAATCTTTTAAAATCATGAAAATCCACAAAGGTTCTAAATTGGTACCCCCATATTTCTCCCACATTATAGGGAGCTTCTTGATCTAATATCCCTCTGCAAATAAATCAAAGGCTTCTTTTAATAAAAGCCAATCCTGTGCTCAATAAAATAAGCTTGACCACTACCGATTGTAAAGAACCCTTAAAGCTGGGCACCTGCAGAACATAACCCAACTTCTCACCTGCTGTGCTGTGTTCATGGCACCCTGCCTGGAGGTAAGCTCTGCGGGGATTGGTAGGCTCCATGCCTCCTCAATACTAGGAAGTAATTTAGTTTTATTCTGTAGACTACCTTGTGGAAGGTTACACAACTGAGCCTAGGAAAAATTATGTAAAAAGCAAATTTAACACAAGCCTACTTTAGTAAGAGCAAGTCCATGAAATCTTCCTAAATGCTGTAGCTAATTATGTTTTAAAGAGAGGATAGATTTAAAATTTTGGGGTTTAGAAAGGTGCTAGGTATAAAGAGGGTAACCAGAATATAAACCTTTGTGAGAATCAGAACAAAGATGAGCTCTGGATTCAGAGGTCTCATAATTCCTTTTTTCTGAAATTGCAAACAAGAGTGAAAGATAGTGTGTTGCGTATTCTCACTATATGTTATGAGAACTTAAAAATGTAGACAAATACAAAGAAAAAAGCAAAATGATGTAAAACAGTATGCTTTGATTAAATGTGCAAAATAGGGCTTATAAGGAATTAAGTTCCACTTAAAAATGAAGAAATAAAATATTACAGGCTATGATATGCTTACAGTACACATGAAAACAGGTTAAACACACCACAAACAACTGCAAGTTAAACTCATGTGTGACTTCTCCCCTCCCCTCTGCTGTGTGTTTGAAGAGTACTTCCCCTGCTTAAAACATTAGTTTTACCTGTAAATACTTTATCCGTGCTGCAAGTGCAGAGGTATTACTACAATTTTTGCTCCTAGTTGCATTTAAGTAGCATTTAATGGCATCCTGAGGCTGGTTGCAGGACTCATAGAGTGTGCCTAGGTCCATCCAGGCTGCAGCATGGCCATGGTCCAATTGTACAGCACAGATATAGGCCTGTAAAGCATCCATAGGCTGATTTTGCTGTTGGTACAGCACACTGAATAGAAAGATTAGTGAAGTTGAGAATTAATAACAAAGTCAAGACACAAGCAACTCAAATATACACATCCCTCCCCAACCCTTTAATAAATCTTGGCATTATATAAACCACAATTATAAGAAGAAACATATAAAACTTTAATATGCAGAATTTATGTCTGTAACATAGTCAGTATTTTAAAACACTGAGACAGCAAATACTAATTCATTTTTTAAACTTCAAATCAGACAAGTCTGACAACATGGGTGTATAAATAAAAAAGACTTTACAGTCCCTCTGAGTTCACAAAAGAGTTAAAAAGTTGGTATTTTTTATTTATATATATTAACATGGAATTATACAATTATATTACCCTATATCACTCTTACCCTATTGAACACCATGTATCTGCACTTGCTTCTGATTTATCAATCGATTGCCTATAAGATATAAAGGCATCCTGAACTTTTCCAATACTTGAATAGCACCTGGGAGAAGAAAAGAAGAATTTTGGTAGTATTTCTAGGAGGTAATCATTGAGCATGGTTTACCAAGACTGATCTGATAAAAGTTAAGTCATGCAAATACACACTCAACATTTGCTGTTTCTGAATGCCAGGGACAAGCAGACTCAAACAGCTCAACATGTATTACTAGCTACTTATTTAAGCACCTCAAAACTACTTAAACCCTAGATTACTACATTTGTAAGGAAAACAGTCATCCCACATTTGATAGACTTGAATTTCCTTCACTTGTGATACCTTATCAGTCAATAAAAACAGTATTTATCTACAGACAGCATTACAGTGAAACAATTAAGTTTACCTATTTCATCAAACAAATGGTTATAAAACTTAATGTTCTACAAAACTGAATTATTGAGAGATACTGACCAACTCAACCAGGATGGTCCCTGACTGCCTGGGAGGTTTTTTTATGTGCATTTCTTGTATCTCAATCATATTCAAGTAAAGAACAAACCAGTTACTTGTACTGCATATACAAAGCACCAAATTTTGTAAAAGGTTGTGTTATTCTGTAGTTTTTTATATTCTTACTTTAATTCCTCATGTACAAATTCAAAGGTATTCTGGCATTAAAGAGAACTGCAATTATACCACAGGGAACAGTATCTACAGTTCTAAAATTAAAAGTTTCAAATAAAGCCAAGATCAAATATCCATCTATATATATTTAAAAGTTTAATCAACAATAACTGTGTCCTGTATTGTTTGTAACAACTTTCCCTGCTGGAAAAAGAACTGACAAATTTCAAAACACATAAATAACAGTAGAAAATTTATTCTAGTAAATAATAAAAAACCAAGCAGAACAGTACAGGCAAAGGTTTGTCAAACATGCTACACTCTTTCAAGTATTTTTGAGGCACACTAGAAAAGGAATACAATAAAATATAGCATTACTTTGCCTAAAATCATCCATTAAGTCTGAATACAGTGTTTCAGGAGATTGTTTTAATGGCAATCTAACCCAATGTCCAGCAGACAAGTTTCACTCTGCCTGTGTATCATACACATGAAGTCTCTCATTAGGGTAGCACTAACATTAGCCCCCACAAAACTTTGGCAGATGGAGTTTTTCCAGTGGGAGAGAAGGGAGGTGGTGATGTTTGGATAACCAGCAGAGAAAGGAATAGCACAAGGGAATAAATGAGGAGGGAAAAAAGAGTGAATGCACAAATGCAGAACCCCACAGCCCTGTTCTTCTCCTCCTGCCAGAGTATGGACTGGAGAAATGGGGCATAGAAACATTTTTGCTCTAGTCCTCCCTGTAAAGCAAAACAGATGCTCCCACTTAATTTCCACCCCATTTCCTGAATTCTCCCCCTTGTCTGCAGGGTCCCAGGCTTCACCCTGACCACGTGACAGCAGAGCACAGAAGCTGCACGTGTAGAGAACTCCAGCTCTATCCTCCTGCCTGACAACTCAACTTGCTCAAGGCACTGAGAATGGGACTACTGAAATAAAAACAGGATTTCAGCCCAGTGGAAGACAAGATGCACAAGATGATCCCTGGCTCATCTTCCATTTTCCCTCCACACTTGCCCTGCCCCTCTGCCCCACACACTTGGTGCTGGCTGCAGATCTCTGTCTTACAGGAACAGCTGGAGAAATATCAGCATGACAAAATCAAAAATAGGTTCTAGCTGTATGTGACCAGAATCTCTGAGAATGTCACTGGAAGACACTGAGGTTAGGATATTAATTTTATTTTTGCCTCATTCTTTTTAAATGTATTCCTCAACAGAACTGATGTGTTCACATATGGACCTGAATTGCACTCAAAGCTTTCTCCAAAACCTGAGTATTTCAACAGTTACTGCTGGCTTAAGTGAAGTACTCAATTTTCTTAAAAAGAAAACCAGAAAAACTCATCAAATTGGAATGTTTTATGTCTGGGAATGTTATTTTTCAAGTAAAAAATACTGTCAAGGGCTACAAAATTTATTGAAAACTTAAGGAGATATTAGAATACATCAGTCTGAGCTATATATTGCTGTGTATGCCCTTTAAAAATGGATGTCTGCCTAGGAAAATATTTGTATTTCAGTGCAAAAACTGAGATTAGGAGGGAGATTCTGAGAAAATGAAAAAAGAACTATGAAAAAGGTAACAACATTCACAGAGGATTCACAGAGGGAGAGAAATAGTTAAATCCAGGCTGGATATATTCAGATTACTGTAAATGTGTAGACTGAATAATAGCTACAAAAAAGCAGAGCCACTTGGGTAACATACTTCATTTCAACTTCTAATGTTTATTCATCCCAAATATGTTAGCACCTTGTCTTTTCATACACTTCCCAGGAAACATAAAGACTTCAGAAGATATATACATACTTTGCCTTCATTTTCCCTCTGACAGGATTAAGAAGAAAAACAGTGTAAGATACTCACAATAATGAGCAGCCTCAAAAAAGTTTACCAACATAGTTACAGTGTCTATAGTATTTTCTCACCTTCCAAGGAAATACCAGGATTGACCAGAATTTGGATCTGCTTCTAGAGATTTCTGGAGATACTGTATAGCATAGCTTTCCTTGGTTGCCTTGTCTCCAAGCTGATCCACGGTGTGATGCATCCAGCCTACAAAACAATCCACAAATGGGAGAAGTGAAATTCCCCAAGACCATTTAATACTCCTGCACAGCAGGACTTTGTAGCATTGGTGTCTCTTCAAAAATAAGAATATCAAGCAATAAATCCACTTATATATACATTACAAAGTTTTAAAAACTTTTAAAGTTCTATACTAAAATTACAGGACAAAAAAGACACGAAGTTAAAATTACTTTCACATAGTTTTAAAGCACTTTTTTGGGTTTAATTATTTTCTAAGAGATTAGGTGCACAATTATGAACTGCTCAATCTTCTACTATAGAAGTATATAAAAAGAATGTTAACTCTTTCCTCCTCTGAACACAGCTACCTTCTGACATTGTGAAAAATGCCACCATTCTCCCTGTCACAGAAAGCAATGTTTTTTATACATACATACATATATCTATGTAATATGTATACATCTACATATTACATTGTTTATTCTTTTTCTTTTAAAACCTTGTATTTGTCCCATATCTACATTTCGACTAAGAATTTTTCCATCTCCACTTGAGTCCTTCTTACATTGCTATTTCCTCCTCATTAATACAACGTACTTTCCATTCACCTTGACAAATGCCATCACCTCTCATCTACATAACAAATTAATCTAAACCACACGTCATATTCTTTCAAGTGCCTTTTCTTCTTTCATTACATTAGACAAATTATGCATCCCCACTTTAAAGGCCTCCCACAACCCATCCTCCCCAATGATATTTTACATGCTATTAAAACCCATCTCTCCTCTAGCACTGATGCAAGGCTTGGTTACCACTTCAAACAAAGCACCTTCATCACCTTCTCCAGCTGCTCCTCATCTGCCTCTATGCTCAGATGGAATTCCTTCAAGCAGCCACAAAACCATCTCAACTGCTGTTCAAACAAGGAGTACAAACAACGAAATCTTTTGTGGCCAGCAGCTGGCTTGCTGAAATCACTGCATACCACAGTGCTCAGCAATGTCTTGCTGTTTGCTCAATAGCCATGTATTTGTCTTAACAAGCCACTGCTTTTCAGAAAACATTTGTAAAATCTAAGTTGTGACAAAAGACTGTCCCTGTCACCCATAAGCAGCCCCTTATGGAACACTATGACACTGATTCCATGAACTACCCAAGGTTTGTATAAAGTTCTGGTTAATGACAGAGTTGAGCACTCACCTGAACTGCCTGTCCATTTAAAACCTCTCAGAGCTAAGCTTTCAGCACCTTAAATTTGTGCTTTTTGATAAAGTCTAACTACACAGCCAGGCAAGACTGAGAACGTAACTGATGAGTATTTGCAGGCTCACCTCACTCTCTGTAATTACACTTTCCTTTATGATTTTTATTCTACCTGTTCTATACAGCTCATTTTTTTATTCCATGGGCTCAGACTCGCTAACAGACACCACACTTCTTCAAAAGGAATGCAAACTTCCAAACTTTAACAAAGGCAGTCAAAAACAAAATCGCAACTATTGAACAACATTTGCCTGAGGTGGTCTAAGAAATATCACTTGAAAATTGTGGTCACAAGCAGAAGTTTGAATATTTCATGGACTGCAAGAAATGCCAGGTAAGGAGTCAAGTCGTTACAGTGCTGAAAAAAGTATCTTGACTGAAAATCAATCAAGTAAAAAAATTTACCAATCGGGGGAAAAAAAAAATAAAAAACACCAGTGATTTTTTGCAGTCACATAACACAACTTTGTGTCATTAAATTAATAAACAAGTTATGGTTTTGACTCAAATCCCAAGCCTCTGAAGTTCTTCAGCATACAGAAAATACTCATGCTTTAAGAAAAAAGGTTTCTCTGAGGTTGGTTATTGGAATTCACATGAATAACAGTACATTAAGGATATATGCACCAGGTGCTGTTCCAGACAAACCCTGAGATAAAGACAGTAGTTTAGGGATTATGAACAAGGGTAAAAAAAAGACATTAAACCATTTCCTCTATCTTTAGAAATGTTGTGTGCCTATTTTCTGTTTCAACAGAACTTTGCTGGATTGAAAGATAACATGTTGTATCTTTGTGAGATCTTTACTGAGGTTCACTGATTAAAAAAAAAAAGAGACTATTTCTAGAAGACAGAAATGAGAACCAGCAATCCCTATCTGGTTTCTCTGCTGAAACAAGGGCTGCTTCCCAATTTTATCTTCCTGCACAAGGAGTTGAGAAAGGCAGAAAGCAAGATAGGGAAACAGAAGTCTTCCACTAGACTAGCACAGGCAGAGGAAACTGGATCTGTTCTTGAGCATAAAATGAAGAATGTACATAAAGAAGGTGAGGAAAACACCTAAGCTGTGCAGTTTCCCATTTGCAAGACCTATCTCCAATTCTAGCCACCTTAACGGACTACTTTTCCACTGCTGGGACACTCAATATGATTCACCAAACCACAGACCTTGTCCATACTTCACAAATGTTCCATGGTCTTTTGCAGATCTTTGCAATCTTGTTCAGAACAGATTTGGAAAAAAATCCCTCTAAAGTGCTACCCTAGCTCATGAGTCTTTTTTTCATGCTTATCAGCCATCTCACACTGAATTTGTGGCAATCACTTTTTCTTTAGTAAATGTGAGTGTCACTAAAGACATGAACTTTTTCCCTATTTCAGCACCTCAGATGCCTCATCCAATTACAGAGACTCCATCTAGGAATGTCCCTAGCCAAAACTCATTGGGAGAACACTTTGGGAACTCTAAGCAGATGCTTATGTTGTTCTTACACTCTTCCCTATGTAACAGCTGAGTACAACTGGAAGAAGAATACTGGAACAGATTTGATCTTCAGTCTCATTAATTTAGTATCATTTTGGGCAAAGTGATAAAAAGAATTGTCTGGAAAGCAAATGGAACAGCAAAGAGAAGGAAGGAACAAGCTGCTATTATCCACCACAGATCTTATTGTTATGTCTACCTGAACTAGTCTGCATTCATCAGCTCAACTGGGTATGTGTTTATCTGGGAATCACAGGGTTCTCCTCCACAGTCACAGCTTTGGAAACCAGCAACAGGAGCAAAGATTTTGGTAATTCTCTCACAAGATATCTGAACTTGCCTAAAGTCCAATCTGGCTCAATAAACACTAACTAGAGAAGGAAAATAAACAAAGTTATTTTCAAACTGATTTTTTCTGTTAAAGTGAAAAAAAAAAAAAAGAGTTCAACATACAAATACAAATATGTTTTGACTGTGTTTTGCATTAGTATTCTGGCAGATGGCAGGTATTTTCTATTATTTTTTCTAAGCAGCAGTGCACCACCCGGACTGTGCTTCCTGAGGAGGTGTTTTTATTACCAGCTGCTGAAGACTAAATCTGCGATAAACACCAGACTCTGATAAATAGCACTGTTACCAGAGAAGAGCAAAGGAAAAGGCTTTATTCCTTCAATGTTCCAGTTAAGACCACTCTATCCCTTTCTCCATATAGAAGCTACCCACACAACGAAACTGGGTGACTTATGCTTATTGAATAAAGAGAGTTAATCCAGTTTTCAGACAGCAGACAATTCTCAAAGTCACTGCTCTTACTGCTAGCACAGAGACCTGTGGCAGGATTTTATGAATACAACCATGTGCCTTTGCTTCTATTGTGGCAACATATATCAGATAGAGATGAAAAAGAGCTGGTCAGCTCTTTTGAGAAGCCTGTCTTCCACTGATCAGATGCACAGCCTTTCTGGATGAAACTGCTGACAATTTATACTAGGTGACATAATACCAAGCTAAAAAAAAAATAAATTCAAAGGGCTTACTGAGATGTAAGCAACACTGTCCCGTGACAGCAAAAAGAGCAACACCCAGAGTCCTGCAGCAAACTCCTCCAGCAGTTTCACTTGTGATTTCAGAGATGACTCAAAATTAGCCCACTGATTTTGACATTCTGTCACAGAGGACTAATTATCCCACTCCAAATCCATACACAACCTGCATCACAGAAAAAGAAAGCACTGTGGCCATAATTTAATGCCAGTTACAAATCTGAGTTAAATGACCACTACATGTAAAGAGGGAAAAAAAATAAAAATGGGCATAAGCAGGCTAAATTAATATTTAGAATAATAAATTAGATGAAGAACATGGAGAAGGTGAATGAAGAAATTCTGTATTGCATTGAAATAATTTTACCAAAATATTCTGGAAATCCTTTTATATGGTAAAGAGGACAAAAACATTTTATTCTACCCACTTTTTAGAAATTCTTGTCTAAAAATTATTTATCAGCTTTCTATAAACATGGAAAATGACAATTTAATAAAAATAATTCCTTTTCACTTTTTATATGTTTTTTAATGCAACCTGATGATAAACCTTTCAGTTACAGAAGCTGGTTTTCATTACATAGTACAGAGAAAGAAAAGATAAATTTTTCAGTTGCCATGTTCTTCTAGTCTGACACAAAGCATTTAGGTTTACTGCATTTTGCCTGGCTTTTTTCAAGGGACATTAACAGAGGCAGAACAGAGAACAGAGAATTCCAAGTGCTGCCCTCTTTCTCTGAAAGACCACCCTCTCACTGCCCAAAATCTAACACACAAGAGCTTTTTAATTTTGTAAGTTTAATAAAAATATTTTCCTCCTCCTCTCTTATTTACTTGATTATCTATACTGCTATGTGTCCTATTTGGGTGAAAATCTCACATACCATGTGCAGTGTGTCTAAGACTCACTTTGGAAACAGAGCCTTAAAAAACACTGCTGAAGGCAAAGATGGCAAAAACAAAACACAGAGGAAAATAAAAGTTAATTTTACATACCTAACTGCTGTAAGACAGTTGCTTTTACTTGTGCAGGAAGGTTTTCGATCTGCAAAAGCTGTTCATAAGCTTCCTTTGCAGAGTGATACTTTCTCTGCAAAAGGAAAAAAGTAAATGGATTAATCATAGAGCTTACAACAGATCACCAATAGCAACGATTTCACAGCACTGACAGCACACAAACACATTGACAAAAAAAATTCTAGATTTTTTTTTTGCATACAGTGCATATGAAAGCTTTAATGAATAACGTATATATAGGGTAAGAGAATAGCTTCCATAAATATAGTATTTAATAGAAACTGGCTACTTAAAATAATTGAGGGAAATTTGCAAATTATTAAATTTTGTCAACTCCTCATACATGCATTATTATGCTTCTTACACTACAATGAATATTCTGCTTTTAAGGGGAATACTTAAATGCGAATCTACATCTGAGAAAACCCCACACAAATTCCTCCCAGGAAATTTGTGACAAAAACAAAGATTATCAGTAACTGATGGCTGGTATAATTTTGCCTCTTTCCTTCCTCTGGTATATTTGAACTGCCTCTTTCAAGGCATTAGCTGCCCTGGTAAGAGTCCCATCGCACATAGAATTAAAAGGTTTATGCCTAGATAATGAAGGTACAACATCTTATTATATGCTGTATAGTTTAGGTGTGCCTACAGTCTGGAAACACTCAATTTTCAATTCCCTACACAAGTAAGTGCTGGCAGAGAAAACACACTTCCAGATTAGGACTAGGGTCTTTATTGACTTCTGTGAACTGTATGAGCTGTTTTGTGTATATTAAAGGTTAAGACTTCTCAATAATTATTTGATGAATTATTTGCTAATAACGTAAGCATTTATATTTGCATTCCCTAACAACAGTTGCTTAAAAGTGAATGTTTTTTAAATGTTCAACTGTTCTGTGCCTCCTTTTCCACAAATATGCTTTTAGATAATTCAACATTGAACTTCATTCTGGTAAACAGATGAAGAGTGCATTAAAATAAATGGGGCCACCTAAATGCAAATGACTGTGGCTTAACTACATTTGTTTTAAGCAGAGAGTACACAGTAATCAGTACTGGTGTTTTGAAGGACAACTGGGAAGAAAACTCAATTAAATACCTACTAGAATTTAAAAATGTTATCAAGTTCTTGAAATCTCAAAATCACAAAAGACAACTCTGTTGATTTAAAAACCTTATTCTAGTCAGGAAGAAAAATTAAAGCAGCAATTACATACTTTCAAATGGAACAAGGGGAAGTTGGTAGAAAAGATTTTTAATTGGTGTTCATGAAATGCAGATAACTGGTAAGAAAACAAATAATATAAATAAACAAAATATCCATGTCCAGCAAAAGAAAAACAATCAGGAAAGTATTTTAAATTTAGCACTGGGAACAAAATTTGTAGTTTATGACTATGAATGTTAAGCAAATGAACAGAAGTTCACTGTAGAGCATGACAGCAGAGGCAGCAATCCAGATGTCAAATTAGGTAAATATTAGTGCCTAATATTCACACTTTGAAAAATATGTTTACAGGCTCAGGGGGTTTCAGAAAGGCCTTTTAAAATAGAGCATGTTTTCCAGACCTAAAATATTTTTTTCTTCTGTTGTAGCATTTACCCTTTAGAAATCTGATTACCTATATGCCTTAAAATACTAACAAAACCTGTCACAATGTTTACATTTGGTTTTATTTCATCGAATCAGAATGGTCTGGGTTGGAAAGTACCTAAAAGATCATCTAATTCCAACCCTCTGCCATGGGCAGGGACACCTTTCACTAGATGAGGTGGCTCAGAGCTCTGTCTGGCCTGGCCATGGACAATTCCAGGGACAGAGCATCCACAGCTTCTCTGCGCAACCTGTCCATGGCCTTACCACCCTCACAGGGAAGAACTTTCTATCTCTATGCTAATTCCAAAGTCCTTGATGTTTGGCTGCACCATGAATGGTCTCAGAAATGGAAAAGAGGAAGAGAACCCAATCCATCATCTTTCCTTAGACACTGTACAAGCTATCTCACTTCCAGAGGTGAAATACTAGAAACCAGCATTAAACACCATAAAAACCACTGCTAATTCTCATCAGCACCAGGCTTGTCTCTTGTCCAGAGCCTGGCAATCCATCATTTAAAGTGCACTACCATGGTACTTAATTAAGGAATGAATTAACTTTTTTCATTAATACTAAGAGAACAGATGATTTTCAAGTATATGGAGGGGTTCAAAAAACTGTTTCGCTGTGTCCTGTAAAAGAAACCAAGCAACCAGCCTGTCTCCCAAACCTCTCCAGTTGTGTCAGAGGTATTACCCAGAACAAAGCCAGGACTCCTTTGGCTGTCAGTTTGTCAAATTCCAGAAAACAAGATACCCCTCCCAACCAGAACTGTGAGACAAACCAAACCTAAGAACAGAATGCACCAAAACGTTTTTGATCTGACTTGTATTAAAATTAAGTTCCTGCTGCCTGGAATTGTCTGCCAGAAAGCACAGCTTAAGCACAGCTAACACTGGTCACACACTTACACAGGACACCTGGCATGGTGACCTGGGCTGTTTAACTTCTTTTTGATCTGCTGGAGTAAAACAGAACTGATGTGCTGAACGGAATCTGGATGGTAGCCAAGTAAGAACCACAAAAAATCCAAGAAGTTGCTTAATGGTGCACTGGGATGGGAGATTTCTGTCCTGTCATACGACTTTGCACCAAAAGCATTCAAAAGAAAACTATTCTGTTTATCAGATTTGTATCTTCTATTTATATGAAAATACTTCAGGCCATTTTTTCAGTGTGCCATCAAAAGACAGCACTTACGTTCTAACTGACTGAAAATATAGTTTATGTCTGTCACCCATTTCATTTTCAACAGGTTTTGTTTTCATGTCACATCCCTTCCTCAGTCATATGATACCTATAAAATGTGGTAAAAGGGTACAACATCCACATTATGTAACCAGTCAGTCAAATCTCAAATATACCATAGCTATCTCAGTAGCCACTTGGTTTCAATTTATTTATATTCTGGAAGCTCAGGAAGCGTTCTGTTATTTCCCAAAAGATTCACCTGAAAAGTTCTGTGGTAGGATTTGACATGGAATTAGTAACAGCTTTATTTACTGTTGACTGTAGGTCCCGATTGCCACATGCATCAATTTAATTTCAAAGTCTAAAAACTTTTTAAATTGCACTTAAATTTGAAAATTTCATGTCAAATATACTGCATGTACTTTAAAGGCACATGGGCAACTGGTTGGAATTGATTCTGTGTGTATATATAAGAAACAATATGAATATA
>VXBI01011499.1:240979-331300 GCA_013397375.1 Toxostoma redivivum | reverse complement strand
ATGAATATATATATATATATATATAAACTGAGAAACTTAATATTTTTAAATCTACATATAACCTTTTAAATACAAATAAAATCTCAAAAAAGAATTTTCCTGAAAGTTGCATTTTGTGATTTTTTTTTTTGCACTCTATTTGGGAGATCAGTAAATATACGTTTATTAAGATAGCTATTCCAATTTTTAGCATGACACTCCACACACAAAATATTTTTAATTCAGTCAAAGCAAATAAGTTTCTTGAGTGAGTCAAGACTTTTGTTTAACTTTACTAAAGCACCTATAATCTGAATTCCACAGACTGATTAGATCACGTAGTTTGAAACTCAATCACACTTTATGAAAATGAGCTTAAAGCTTACCTGGATTTCATATAAGTGGGCAATGTGAAACTGAACTGTAAGAGTGAGAAAGTAAAAATTATTAGTTTTAATAAACAACAGTAATTACAGTATTTTGAAGAGAGGGATAAACAATGCTTCAGATTTATCAATGCAAACCCAAGACAAATTACATTTTGAAGGTACCAAAAGAGTATTTTTCACATTGTTATTTTACACATAATATACTAGACCTGACAGAAAAATAATATCCTAACAAAGCACAAAAACTGCAAACAGGTATCGATAAAAGCAGCCCATGGATTTTATTTGTATTCTGAAACAGAATTAACCTTTCAGTAAACTTAGCAATAAAATCTCTTGAAGCTGAGGTAAGAGAACACAGGTAGTATTTTCTGACATAACCAAACTAGAAATAAACATTTTCATTCAGATGCCAAGAAACAGACTAGCTGGGTTCCAGAACATTATGTTACACACTGTCAGTTTCATATGGGATCTCAAATGTAGGTGTTTTTTCTTCTTTTTTAGGAATTGTCTTTGCCTTGTTAAACTGAACCAGAAGTGTTAATTACAGGTGATACTCTGATTGTTACTGTTAAGCATTTTCAATTCCTCATAGAAATTGTCCAGAATGCCGTAATACTACCAGCAGCCTGTGCAGGCAAGAAGATTGCTGGCTGAAGAAAGAAAAACGGAAGTTGCTGAAGAGTAAATGCAGGGGAAAATTACCTTTATGCTGCTCAAATCATCACAGAAAAGACTTGAGAACTGCTAACCTGGACTATCCATGGACTGGTAGACAGCTAAAACTAATTGAGATGAATGTAATCCTCATTCTCCTTTGATGAGGAAAGAAAACTTCCTTCAAGACAGACTTTTGCTCTATGTTCATGAGGATTACAAGCAGGAAAATACCTGTGTTTGAGCCAAGCTCAATTTATTTCAATTACACAGATTTCTCTCCCTTGAAGCTACGGAATAGTGCGACACCAAATTACCATACATACAGGTAATACGGAGTTCAGGGTTTCAAGCTGGGTCATGAGGGAGGGGAAAAAAATCTCCCTTTGTGCATTGCTTTGTCCTCCACTATAAAGAAGGAAGCTGAGTGCACTTTGGAAACCAGGTCAGAATGAAATGCATCATCTAAAATTTTAATAAACTTTTTGTGTTCCTTGCTAAAGAGGACATAACACACCCATTATGTCCACTGCATCATCAAACTTCACTTTGTACTGATGAAAGAAAAGCTCTGCTTTTGTTTCAGGAGTTCATTATCTAAAAAAATCTCTCTCTGTATTTTTTCCCCTCTTAACAAAACCCTTTCAGTGTGAAGCTCCAAAATGAAGTGATGCCTTGGAGGGGAAAGGAAAATTAAAGGTGTCGGATTAGAGACCGCCTAAATAGGAAGAAGAGATGCTCAGAACTCTAACATTTCTGCTGGGAACACACTCAGTGTAATGGTGCTACTCACCCAGCCCTTAGAAATGCAAGGGGGAGGATTAAATGGAGCATTTAGTGAAGGTTCCCAACACCCTGGGGCAGGGAGTTCACTTCTCCTTCTTCTGAAGCACAGTGGGACCTGACCAAGAACCTCTCAGTCCTCTTCACTCTGGTCCTTCGGGTTTATCAGGCACTGAAGCCTTTAAATGGGGCCACCCCTCTACATAAATCTGGGGGCAGAGGAGACTAGAGGGGAAAGGTAAGGAAAACCTTACAGAAATTCAGAGATTTAGTGAAAACCGATAAAGTTAGTGAGAAAGAATATGAACAAACACGAAATACAATAAAGAATCACATGTCTGGCAGAAAAGCAATAAAAGCGTATTGACTCAGGGAGAATTCTGCAAATTTTTACAAAATTATCTGTGCCTGCTCCTGATAAGCGACAAAGCCTTGAAGACAGCCTTGAAGCACAGCTGGCTCCTTGATACAGCCACATGAACAAACTCCCTTTCACTACCTTGCTGATACAATATTCACAATTCCATCCAGTTTTTAAAGAAACACTTTTAAATATTTTATCCAATGCCTCTGAAGTGAGACTTGAGAGGTAACTTAAGCTCAACATGAAGGTACCTTAAAAACTGAAGGAATAATTTCCTTCACAACTCTCAGCCTTTTAATTCTTACAGAATCCAAAACACAAAGAAACACATGTTTGTTCTTGCATACAATTCCTCTAACTACAGGTAAATACCTGCAGGACACTGTTACAGCCTACAGTACATTCTGCCTATGATTGATCCCACTGCAGTAAAGATTAACATGTTCAAATATAGACTAATATACAGTTGACATCAAAAAACAAAAAAAAAAAAAAAAAAAGAAAAAAACCCCCCAAAAAAAACCCCAACCAAACCAAATATGGGGTTTTTATTCTTATTTCTACAGTAAGATTGATGCTGAATTTTGGATCTATGAATTTAAATGACATGAAAATAATCACTGAAAATTTACAGATTATCAAGATGATGCAAAGTTTTAAATAATTGCTATTAAAGCTCTGCCACAGCACAAGCACCAGGTTTATAAATAAATAAAAAGCAGTCAAATAGTAAATTTCCTCCAGAACTCAAGCCTTCAGAGTAATGAATAAGCTAAGTCTCAATTTTTACTTATTCCATTTACTAAAACAATCCACAGTTCCACTGGAACATCTGTCTCCACTGAGAGAGGGAGACAGGTTTTGTAGTCTCCCTCTCTCAGCACCAATTCTTCTGATTTTGAAGACCTGGTTCATTAAAAATTCATACAGTTGCAAGCATAAGACTTAAAAGAAATCCACAACAAAATAAATACTTATTGGTTACTTACTTTCAGCGTTAGACAAAGTGCAGGGATTGCAGTCAATCAAAGCTAACTGAAAATGCTGGAAAGAAAAAAGAATTATTTGCTTTTCAAATAAAGTAATACTAGCACTTGGGCAAACTACTAAGAGTAAATCAATTTGGTACTTGAAAATCAATACCACATTTTACCATGTGTCTTAAAAAATTTTTTTTTCAGTTTCTGGTCAACTGCTTACTAGAAGAAAGTAAATTTTTTTTATTGCAAACATTGCAATGCTTCTAGTAATGTAAGATGACAACAGAACAGATCTTCACAAAACAACTGACGTTGCATCTGAAAGGGTGAAGGCATCAAAATGAATTGTCAAAATTGGAAGATCAAGTTTTTATATACACAACTGGAACTGCAGACACATCAGCTCACAACCTCATGGAGATAAATACTTAAGCAATCAATCTATCTAGAAAACCAGAACTCTCCATACAAACTGAGCGATTTTAAGTTTTTAAAAAGTTGAACTCTTGTCAAAAAGCATTTAATATGAATACCTCTACATTAAAACATGAGTTCATAAGTTCTCACAAAGCTTGTTTAATTTTAATCACTGTTCTTTAAGGAATACAAAAACTACCTTTTAAAACATTCTAGGTTCTGAGGTAGGTTTTTCACTCATCTATAAAGAAGGTCACAAAGCAGAGCAATGAACTCTGTCTTCAAGTGTCATGTTAATTCACTGATCACTATTTAGGTTTGAGACACAAGGGTATAAAAATGAATGGAAGAGGCACAGAAACTCCAGTGCCTGAGCTTTTCCATAAACTTTGGACAAAATCCCCACACGGTGTGAAATTTCCATTGATGCATTTGTTCAACAGAGAATAAGGCCTAGGAATACAGGAGCCTAAGAGTTACCCTGTGAAATACTACTGTTAATAAATACAGTTATTTACAAAATTCAGAGTCAGGCGATTTCTAATACACAAAACATGACTGACGTTTTAGTATACTTTTAGTATACTTTAGTATACTTTATTTTCTTAGCATAAAAATGATAATTTAGATCAAACTATTCAAGATGCCAAACTAGGTGGCACTGGAAGCCTACTGCTGTAGCTGGGAAGAAAGAAAGTCTGTATCAATGTGCAATACAGTTTCAGTATTGTTGTACTCAGAGCTATTTGATGCTACTTAACTTTCCTCATGGTCATAGTAATTCCTTGAGAACAGAAAGTCCATACAAAACACATCTCTTAAGATGTGTAAGATTTTATCAGAGCATCACATTTACAAAAAATCCTAATTTTAATAGGGGCAAAAAAAATTTTGAAAATTAATGTATTATCCATAACAACACATAAGAAGAATGCTGACACGTCCATAAGCTGTGACATACACTGATGCAGCTTCCTCTTCACCCAGTTCATCAACATCATTTGTAACATATAACAGCATTTAAAAAATGAACCAAACTCAAGATAACAACACAAATTCATGATTTGTAATGAACACTTTAGTAATATCCCACCCAGAAGAGAGCACAAAAAACAACAGATTCACACTGTATAATAACTTTTAACCTTAGCATAAGCATTAAATTATAGCTTACAAATATTAATTATTAGCTTATTTCTCTGCTGTGTCTGCTCCTTTCCCTACTGCTCAGCAGGCAACTTACAGTCTCCCCTCACTTACATTGCAATGCAGGTTGAGTGCCTCAGAGACATCCTTTAGTCTGTTACCATAGTGATTCTACTAAGTAGACAACTTTAAAAAAAAACTAAATAAAAATAAAATGCTCTATCTTAAATTGCATTTTGTCTGCCAAAAGAAAAAAAAAAAAAGGCTCTGGCCTGTACAACTGAGTGTTACCAATCTAAAAGGTACAAAATCCTCCCTGTACAGATATGTCATCTTGCACCGTCACTTACAATTACTATGGAAAGATAAAGCAGAATGAACAGATTTGCTCTCACCTAGCAATGTTATTATAAAAAATAAGCAGATCTAAAGAAAAAAGATTGACAACTGTTCTGTAGCAGCTCTTCTGAAGGGTTACTGCAGTGAGACTCACTGAGAGAAAGCAGGCAACCATGTATCTAACCATTTTAATATGTAAGTATGCCAATAGTATCAACTGCTATACAGTAAAAAAAAGAAGAAATATTCTCAGCAATGCCTCCTAAAAAAATAAATATTCACTGCTACAGTAGCCAACCTCTGAAATTCAAAAATCCACATTATGAAAATTTTCTTAGCATGGTAAATTTCTACTTGCACTGTTCACTAATCTACAAACGGTAAAGAAATTGATAAACCAAAGCCAGTGACTACAGAAAAACACACCATTTACAGTAGACAATTAAAAGCAATACACAGAAACCCCAGAACCTTTCAAACCAAGAACCTCTGAAATGCATACACACAAGCAAACCTACACCTCTTGCCGGATAAATAATACATAGCTCCCCATTAAGTACTCGAAATCAGACAAAAAAAAAACCCCATGCACAAATTCTAACACATCAACCTCATCAGCCAAATGCAGATCCACTAGTGACAATTACCAGCACCAAAAAATTAAAGAAATAGTAATAATTTCCAACTTCCATTTCTGCAACCAACAGCAGCGGCTGGCAAACATCTGCACCCCTCTCAAATATTGCAGCACTGAGCTGGCTACTGCTGTGTGGAATAGTTGTTATGCAGGAGAGGCCGCTGCAGCTCAGAGACGACACACAATACCTCAAGGCAGACAGCAGTCTATAGAAATTCAAATCCCCAGTAAGAGGATTTACCTAGAAGGCAGTGTTCTGAATGTTAAAAACTAACAGGCTCTCCTCAAGGGCTGCGGCTCAAGGCACAATCAGAGAATCGTTCAGGTTAGAAAAGACCTTTAAGATCAGCCAAGCCCTAAATCACCTTGATTTGTAGTCATCTGTAATTGCAGAGTTATCTACAGCCCATTCCATCTCCTTTGGAGTCCTTGACTTGCCTATGATTGTGGAAACAATTCCGAAGATAACCTTTCCAAGGATGAGAGGTACAGTGGATTCCATATAAAGAGAACTGATGAAAGCACTAGTTCTGGTAATAAAGTAACAGTAATCTGACACTGATTTAGGTAACTTAACATGCTTTCTCTCATAGAATTAGCACATTCTTTACAATGTAACAGGCAAGTACCCAAGGTTTTCTTGTTTCTTTAATCAATAAATGACAAAAGCAAAATGAACCGTTTTCTGTTCAGTGAAAGATTTTCAGTACTGTCTCTGTTTACATCCAAACCTGAGACCTCAAGTAGTGGTTCTACTCCCTCCTCCTTTCTTGGGTGACATCAGCAAGTTTAATAGCTCTCGGCTCTGCATTTATTCAGCAAGAAAGGCAAGCCATCATCTGAAACCTGACAATCCTCACCGACTTACCATGAAGGAAAGCTCCATCATGACTCAGTAAAATTCTGTCAGGAGATGGCTTTTTCTGCCTGTGTGACCTAGGTGTGATGCCCGTGCTGCTCAGAGCAGCTTTTGTTCAGATAAGTAGGACACGGCGAGCCTTGTGTAACCAACCAGCCGGGGCAGAGTGCCAAGCCTCCATTTGCCAGGCATCTCTGGGACCAGGGGACAGGGTCAGGAGAGGACACGCTCCATGTGCTGCTACAGCAGCTCATCCTGCTGCTCTCCACTGCCTTCTGAGCTCACAACAAATTCAGCTTGCAAGAGAAAGGTCTGTGTAGTGTAAACACTCGGGTACTTTTGTCCAAAATTCGAAAAAAGTCAACTTACAGACGGGGGGAATTGCTGGAGGAGAGAAGGAACAAAGGCCACATACACATATACAGTGAACAGCAGCAGTGCACTCCAAAAAATTTCTTGTTCTGACAAGTTTGAAGAGAAAAATTATTTTTAAACAGAAAGATCATACAAGCTGCATTTCTGTAAGACAAAAGAAAGGCTGTATCTGAATTTACTGATCAATATCTTACATAGTGATTTTCACAAAGCTCTCTCAACGCTCCCGTTTGCCATCACCTTTTATGCAGTATTTCTGCAACATCAGAATTCAGCTATTCCTGTGCTAACAGCCTGAGAGACTGACTGCCAGCAGCCATAGAATGCCACGGAGAAAGGGGGAGTGTGCTGTCACTGCTGCAGCACCAGCAAGGCCATGGAGCTGGAGCTGGGCTCATTCCAGGGCTCAGCCTCCAGCCCCCACAGCTGCCCAGGCTGCACAGAAAGCACAGCTCAGTCCTTGCCCACAGCCTGCGGCTACACTGCGACTATTTCTTCGTGCCCTGAATGCCAATCTTGCAGTCACAGCTACACCTGATAAAACTGCATCTGTCCGGATGGAGATGCCTCCTAAGGAGAAGGTCCATGAATGAAGCGCACCAGAATCACTGAATATCCTGAGCTGGAAAGGACCCATAGGGATCACCAAGTCCAACTCCTGGCCTGGCCCAGCACCATCCCCAGGAGTCACCCCATGTGCCCAAGAGCACTGACCAAAAGTTCCTTGAGCTCTGCCAGGCTGGAGCTGTGACCCTGCCCTGGGGAGCCTGTTCAGTGCCCAACCACCCTCTGGAGGAAGAATCTTTTTCTAACATCCAACCTAAACCTTTCCAGACAGCTTCAGGCCATTCTCTTGGGTTCTGTCACTGTCACCACAGAGCAGAGATCAGTGCCTGCCCCTCCTGCTCCCCTCAGGAGGAAGCTCTAACTGCAGTGAGGTCTCCCGTCAGTCTCCTCCAGGCTGAACAGACCAAGTGCCCCCAGCTCCATATGGCTTCTCCTCAAGGCCCGTCACCATCTTTGTTGCCTTTGGCCACTCTCCAATAGCCTCACGTCTTTTTTCCATTGTGGTGCCCAAAACTGCCCCCATCACTCGAGGTGAAGCTGCCCCAGTCCAGAGCAGAGCGGGACAATCCCTCCCTTGCCCAGCTGGTGATGCTGTGCCGGATGTCCCTCAGGACAGGGATGTCCCTCCTGGCTGCCAAGGCACTGCTGGCTCCTGTTCAACTTGCCATTGACTCGGATGCCCCGGCCCCTTCCCATAGCACTCTTCTCCACCACATCATTCCCTAGTCTGTCCATACATGCAGGGCTGCCCCATCCAGCACCAATATCCTTACACTGAATTCTCAGCTGCCAAATCACCTATTTCTCTTCCCATGGCGTGTTCTTCCCCACCTCTCAAATGAATGAAGATGCCACACAGCATGGTAATTCAGTTTTAGCTCTTACTCCTCTTTGTAATCATGACATTTCTAAAATACACCTGTAATTCTCTTCTACAGGAATTAGTCAAAAACCCAAGTGAAACTAGGTAAGAGAGAACAAAAGAGAACACTCTGTAGGCCAGACATTGTGGTGTCATTATCCACTGTCAAAACCAGTCACATTAATAACTCTCCTGCAGTTTCATTACAGTGCCATGCTGCATTGAAAAACTTCCATGGATTTACTTCTTTTATGTGTCTTTCCACCATTGATATATGCAAACTACAAAGACTAAGAGAGACATTTCAATCCCAAATGCTGCTTTCCATCCACTTACACTTTTACTGAAATTATCTTTTGATTAATTTCCACAAAATGCTTTTTTTGTGTGAAGCACTTGACATCTTGGATATCCAACTTGCAAGAGCCAAAGCCCTCCTTGTTTTTTACCTAAAAAAGCAGCAGATCCTCGTAGAATTAAAGACATAAAACTAGACATAAGAAACTAAAACGTCTCATAGTTGCATGTATTTTGACTAGTTATTTTTATAATTAAAATACATAAGGTTTCAATGTACAATGTTTGGGAAAGGTAACTAGGTGGCAAAACAGCACATGAAGGTTCAAAGTCACAAATTTTCACTCTCCTAAATACTCATTTACCTGTTACTCAGAGAAAGAACATAAAAAATGAATGATATGTCTGTAACTGTTATGTGCTGGCATATAATAGTTGCACTAGCTAAAAATATCTTTCATAAGTATATATATACAGGAGAAATATTTGAATAAGCGGTAGAAAAGTGTCTGACTGACTATAAATAAGTACTTCAAGCTGTTCATCGGTACATCAGTATTTAATTTCCTTATATTTCATGCATATTCATACAATTCATGCACATTTTAATTCTTTTGCAGCCTTTTTCTTATCCTAATATAAGCAGCATGTCTTAACATTACTAACAAATGAGAATCTTTAGAAGAATAATTAAAAAATTAAAACTATATTTAAATTGATGATTTACAGGCAAGATGAAAGCATAAGCCTGAAGCAAACTACTGGAATAACTGCTTTGTGTATAAAGAAGAAAAAATTTCTGTAAGTGAAAGACAGAATCAGTATTTCTACTAAAAGGCAGGTAACTGAAAACATGAGAAATTGAGTTCTCATTCTTCTGCAGGTTTTGTTACTGGGTACAGGCTGCACCTGTACTAATACCAAACAAAATTCTCAAAGTAAAACATTGCTTTGTTTGCTATAAACCAACCTGCTCATGTCCAGCATTCCTACTGACCATCCATTAAAAAAACCCACCCCACAAACCAAACAAAATCCAACAAAATCCACACAATTCCCCCACCACAAATCTCCAAACCAAAGCAAACAAAGCTTCCCCTGATAAAACCAAACCCTCAGAAAATCTGCCCCCTGGCTCCCACTGTTCCCTCAATGTTATCAATCTAATAAATATAAAAAACAAAGACTTCTTTTTTTCCCTTAAGTATGAATTCTGCATTCAAAGGGCTTTCAGGATCATAGCTCTAAATCCCCACTAAAAGCATGAGACTTCAACAGCACTAAGCAGGATGAGCACCAGAAGGGAGACTGGTTTCCCATAGCTGTCAGTTGATGCTCAGCTCCCAGATCTCAAAAAGCTTTGGAGCCATATGTCCTACAAGAATGTCCTCCAAAATTCTCTCTGAAATCTTTTATTCCCACATTTTTTCTAGAAATTGTTTAAGACTGACCAGTACTTAAGAGTAGAACTGAGACGCGTATGTGAGACAAGATGATTACATGCACCTATGATAAAAGGAGGCCAAACAAAATAAATTCAATAAATAGGAAAATGACCATGACAGAGAGTGATATGTCAGAAATAATGTGGCACGTACTCAGAAGTGTGAGTATTTTTTCCAACTACATTTATTCTATGAATAAAAAGATACATTATATTCCTAGAGATCTTACTTTATTCTCCTGTCCTACCACCATCAAACACAGTATTCCTTGTGTCCTTTATAGGAAACAGTGAACAGGAAAGGAGCAGCAGGACAGTAAACTGAAAAAGTTGGACTGTGAGGTAAACCTTAGTAGCATGTTGTTGCTACAGTCATCAAATTATAAGAAGAAATCCATCCCCCAAGTCACCGCCAGTTAATTTTGGAATTAATTGTACTTTTCTGATGAATGGGGCAAATTCAGCTTTCATGTCTCACCTCTGAAGGTAACACTGCCCCATCTGCTAGGTTATACTCAGACTGTTTTCTTTTCAACCAGAAGGGACACTTTTTTTTCCTTTAATGTAAGCCTGAAGGCCAAGTAATTTTCAACAGCATTGGTGTTGCAAGAGTTTATGGCAATAGGATAACAGAGAAAGTCAAGGATTCTCATAGTAATTTGCAAGTCTTAACTGCAGAACAGGCAAAACCAGTAATTGATTTTGAAAAAACACTGGGAGTTGATTTTATGCTTGTTAAACAGCACTCTAGCAATTATCTTGATCATCAACATCTTAAAATAGTAAAAATTAATTTTGTGCTTAAATTGCTTACATAAAATATAGATGATTTATGTTAATGCTCTAAAATTGTGAAAAACATGGAATATATGACCTTCAGACTTCTATCTTCCCCCTTTGCCTGAAGACTCTTACTGACAATGACTCATCTGTTGGCAATGGTTTATTCTTAGCAATTACAGACTTAACATGAATGTTTAAATACCATCAAAAACATTATGATATTTCAAAGTACTTTAATGCAAGGTTGGTACAATCTGTGAAATCCAGAGCAGTCACAAGCGAATACCAGATGAAAAGTTACTTCCACTTTCTGCCTCCGTGTGAACGGGGAGCTCAAACTGGGCAAAGAGCCCCAGGAAAAGGATCTGTGCTCAAGGCCAGCCACAGGCAGGCTGGATCCCAACCCACTTAATTACCCTCTCAAATCCTGGATCCTTTTTAAAAGGTCCACAAAACCAAAAAAGGCACAAGACCATTCTTGTCTTTTCATTGCTTCAGGTCTCTTAATTTTCTTTTGTTCAAAGATGAGATGTTCTGTGTCTCAGAGAATGAGACAGACATAGTGTGAAACCATCCCCTCACACTCTTTCCTTACATCCCTTCCACATTTTACTCTGCCCATGCTTGAGCATAACCAGTACACCAGCACTTCACGTTGTTCTCTTCACTAAGGAAGAATTTTCTAACTTACCTCGCATATTTTCATCACTCAGAATTCTGATTTAAGGTGTGTTTTTTTAAAATCACAGTCAGACTGGCTTTTAAAGAAGCTACAGCCCTGTTCTACTTAGTTTTTTCCTCAAATGACACATTGTGATGTTTGAACTAGTAAATTTCGATCACTAGCACTTTGTTTTCAAACAAAGTAGGTAAGTCCTTGGACTGTACCTTAAACCCACAGCTGAGCTGAACTGGAAACAGCTCAAGATGTTCAAGACCGAGCTCTGCTGGGTCTTTTCTTTTGTTCCTCATTGTTATCCTTTACTAAGGATTGCATCCTCCATAGCTAAGGAAGCAAGCCAGAAACTCTGCTTCAGGTGTCTCAGTTGGTAATTCCAGAGCAGTTTCTCATTACATTTTGAAACAGAAAGGGTAAGACAGCTCTCTCCCCTCCTTCCCATTCCATCAGCCTTGCACTGGATGTACCAACCCAGCAATCCCAACCTGAACTGGCTCAAACTTCTGATCCACCTCAGTCTGCAAATGGAGAAAAGCAAAAAAATGAAAAATCACTCGATTCAATGTGGCTGAGAGTGCTGAACAAGGCAATCAGGATTGCAAGGTGGAAAATGAGACTAACTTTTAGGAACAAGCTGCAGTTATATTGCTCTAAGAAAAACCATCTTTAATGCACACACCCATGTTATTTCATCATCCTTTGAAGACCATCCCTCTGCCCCAGGGTAACCTGCTTTTGTTGTGGTCATTTGTTTTCTTAAGTGTCTGAACCACTTGCCACATAAAAGCAATGGAATCATGATAATTTTGCATTAAAAAAGATTAATTTCTTTCTGTTTTCAAAATACTACTTCTATGTTTTTCCCATTTGTAGCTGGTGTTTTGAAAACTTGAAGTTTGTTATACTCAAAATCCTCATGATTAGTGACTGATTTGTTCTGCAAACCCATGAACATCTAACACAAGAAATTATTTAGATTGGGTTATCCACAATATTTATTTAAATACCTGACTCACTGACAGAATTGCAAATTTTATGGCAAGCAGAAAAAGATTATCTATTTCTTGATCAATTAATATCAAAAATTAAAATTGTATAATCCACTAGGTTGTAAAAGACCTTTTGAGATCACTGACTTTCTTCTACTACTTGATTAGAAGACGACCACCTCCTTGTAAATTTAATCTTGCTTTCTCCCAGCTTCCTTAAAAATAAAACCAAAATGTACTTCAGCACTTCTTTTATTCCATATATATCACAATATACCAAATCTGTGCCAAAGTATAAAGAAACAGAATCACCCAAGTTCTCAATCCCTTTCTCAACAGTGATCTACCTCTTCCTCTCCTTGCTCTCTTTCACCATTCATTGCATGGAATCTTTTCTACTCCTCAGCACAATTTCCAATTCCACCAATCACTGTAGGTGAAACCTTGGGCTCTGGATGAAATGGGAAGTCTGGGGAGAGAACTCTTTCCCTCTATCACAAAAACTGAAAGGAAAAATTGAGAGTAACACTCTACTCTTTCAAATATTGGACAATGTGATTCTGACAACCCAAGAAAACAATCTGCCAAGAAAAGGAAGCTGTAAGATTCTTGAAAACAAAACACTTACTGTTTTCAGTAATTTATAGGTAAGATTAATATGCAGAAATGTGTTTATAAATAAATTACACCTAATTACAAAATTCTCAGCCCTGCAGGTGCATTTCCCACCACACGCAACTCCCTTAAAAGAACATTTTCTTTTTCCAAGACATGTAACAGCTAAATTTAGAGGCCAGGAAGGAAAGGACATGTGGGTACAATTGAAAATGGAAAGAGGAAAAACATGGGCAAATGTGCTGCACGGACGGAGATTAAATGACCGATTACAATCAGAGGCCAGAAAAGAATGTCAATAGTAAGGAATTTGAAGAAGTACAGAAGAAACAAAGTCCTGTGGTACCATAAACCATTTCCAATTGATTAGCCAGAAACTGTTGCCTTTAGAAGCTGACTCTCAAGCCAGGAAATGAAAGAATTAATTAACTGTTGGAAAAGTAACAATTATATAAAAAAAGACATCAATTTGCATAAAAACCTTCTAGTTTACTAATTTCAAGAACTTCCAGTTTACAACAGGGCAGCTAGGGGAGAAAAAAAGAAATACAGAAATAAAAAATCAAATAATCCAAGCTGCTGTTTTTTTCTCCTTAGCTTTCTGTACAACCTCAGTCTCCCCCAAGGTTCACTATTTTCACAAGAGCCCTACACCAAATTTTTCATCTGGAGTGTAGCATCTCACACACCTCAAACCTATCCTTCTGTTTAGACTAAGACACTCCACATTAAAGCACTTCAATTTTTATACCAGGTGGTCTGTGACTGTTCTGTGCTTATGCATTCCTTGTTAAGACGCAACACATGACTTGTAAGAAATGTTAATTCAATTTGAAAGGATTTAAACCTACCTTTAAACTAGACTCATAGTCTGTGTTCACTTTGAACATAAGCCCAAGTCGCAAATGAATTTCCTTGGCTCGACAAAAGCTGGGATCAACATAAAGCGCCTCCTGAAATGCTTTAATTGCCCTGAAAGAAAAACACAGATTAAAAAAAATTATTTTTTTACTGAAGTATTACTCTATAATCAATGTTTTTTAATATGGCTAACAAAGCGGTTCAGGAAGTATTGTTACAGAAGAACATATCAAAATAATGGTTTACGTGTTAATGTTTTTGGAACATGGCTTTTGATTCTTCAAGGATTGGGTAATTCTGAACTCCAGATATCCTCGTGTATTTGAAAGTCTAATCTTTTCTATTATTTAGAGAAATTAATTTGCTGTATGAAATACACTAATATATCTGATATTTCAGAGAGGATGACTCACAAATTAGCTACAAAATTAGTGCAAGTTCACTTACAACAGTCAGGTTGCTTTTGATTCCCACAGACCCCCAAACAGCAGCAGAACAGCCGGCCTTGGAGAGATCACAGACATCTCCTCCCACTGCACCTACCTGCTCCTTTTGCACTTTCTCCTCCCTCTCCTAGCACCAGTGCAAGGACTCAGATACTACCAGTTGCTCCATTGCTTCCAAAAGCAGATGTAAAAACCTGCCAGCTCCTCATACAGTAACTTTCCTTCATATTCCCGTGATACATGAAGATGGCTCTGATTTTATTTCCTTACCTTCAAATATTCTCTCACTTGTCCCTGTTTATGATGGCACTGTACCAGATAAAACAGAAATGCCATCTAACAACTCCATCTTGGAGCAGAAATAAAGTGACTCTAAACAGGACTGTTTTGCCTCTCAGGCCACTGCAAAAAACTAGGACAGCTGAAATGCAACTAAAAGATAATAGAATTAAAGTCACAGAGGAATTAAGAAAGAAGCTAAGTCTCATTGTTGCCTGAAATCCAATGACAGGTTGAAACAAAATCTCTTCCCATACACCACTGGCCACACAACAAGAGAAATCAGAACCAGCCTCACTGAGGGTAGAATTGAGCCCCCAGGCCAGAGAACACAATCCTGTCTGCTGTCCCAGGAAATCCCCCAGGATTGTCCCAGGTCAATGCCAAGTGGGCAGGTGACAGGGCAGTCTATGCAGAGAACTGGACCTGCTGTGGAGCAGACAGGGACATGGGACAGGGATTAAACTACAGTGCTTAAAATCACTCTCTTAGGCACGTTGATTTAATTCCTACTCTTGAAGTGCAGTATTATTTATAAGAACAAAAGGTTTGTTAGCAGATGCAATGCAAAATTCAACCAATATTTTTCACAGACTTTTTACCCACAACACACATGAATTATAATTTTTGAATCCTTCAGCAAAAACACTTCCACTTTAAAATTCTTACAGGCTTTTTCTCATCAATGCAAAGCAAAACAAAGGCAAAGAACTTCCTCTAGACAATGCAACTGTATGTACCTGAAGCATTATCTGACTTCTTTAACTAGAACTTAGGAGCAGATAGACTTTAAAAAGTATTAAATTTTTATTGTGGAACTGAAGCTTCCTCTATTACAATCCTCCAGGAAGGCTCTCCTTGCCCAGTACCCTACTTTTCTGCCAGCACATGGAAAATGACAAAGTGAAGCACTGAAGGGACAAACCTGCACCAGAGCTAAGCTCTCTCACATCTCATCTAAATTTCCCTGAAATCCAATGGTGGTGGTGAATCACACACCTCATGTCTACATTGAATTCATAACAAACAAAGATTCTTGTCTCATAACAGTATGCTTATCTTCATCATCTACCAAAACAGTGATCAAACTGAAAGGCCAAAGACTCAGCTAAACAGCAGCACATATTTTAAGCTAGGCTTTTGCTATACCAGAAGATAGATTCTATTATTGTGTATTTGCATTTCTTGTCTTAACTCTAATATGGGCACTAGATATGTTAGCCACTGGTATTGAAAATCCATTACCTGAATCTCATTCAAAGACAATGCCCTAAGTCCCAAAAAGGAAGAAAACCACTGTCTATGATTCCAGTCAAAGAGAAGAAAATCAGGAATGAAGACATAGCAGTTCTATAGCACATCACACAGTGTGACCACACTAACACACTGTAAACTTCAGGTTCCTGATTTAGCCATCCTTGCTTGGTCAGAAAATAGTATTTCCATATTTCCCCTACATCAAGTCCCCATTGAAAAGATCATCAAAAAGTGGATTTCTAAAAAAGTTTAAGAGAATCTGAGCATAACAAAAATAGTCTCTTGCTACTGAACAGGAAGTATTAATCATTGCTACTGTTGAGCAATGGAGTAAAACAAAGCTACAAATATAATAACAAACTTTCCAGGACAGTTTTCAAGTTTAGTTTGAATGTATACTGTCCTTCATTCAAAAAATCTAAGAATGTTGCCTACTCCAGTCTTTCAGAGGAGCACAGCACTTAAAAAAATCTATAAATTATCATCATCAGCAGACAGCATGAAAGACTGTGTCACATTTCGCTCAGAAACTGCTGGTCACAGAGACCCCCTCCAAGCTTTGAGTAAGGTTTATCTCTGCATGGTCTAAACTAACTAAAAATAAAATTTTTACCTTCTACTTAAATCTAGTGGCAATTCCATATTAGTTTTACAACTTGTAGTTCTTCCAGGATGATAAGCATGAATAATAAAAAATATAAACTACTTCCATTGTTGTGAAAAGGGGCATCATCAAAATTTCCCCAATGAAGTGATCTGAAAGAGCATTTTCAACATTTTTTACCAGTGGTAGGTACTCATGCCTAATTCAATAACTACAACCTCATTTAAATTCTCAGTAGAATTTTTATAGAACAAAATACTCAAGCTCTGAAAAGACATTAACTTATTAACTCTTACAGACAGACAAGCAATTTTACATCACAGCTGAATTAATATTGATGCAATTTTGCCTGCAGGAAGCATTTAAACAAAATAGCAACGTGCTCACAATTACAGTACATGTCAAGAACATGGACTACAGCAAAAACCTCTGCCTGTTTTCCACTGCCATGCCCAGAGCTCCAGACTCATTCCCTTACTATCAAATGGGAGAACATCTGCAGCAGGACTGACTGACTCCCATTCCAGAGCTGGGCCTTCCAGACACAGCAGGAGTCACTTGATTCTTGTATAGATCTTTGTTTACTCTCAAACATCTCTAATCCCATTTCTGTTCTCTGTCCAAGCCTACACCCAGAAAGATGTGGAGGATCTAAGGCACACAAGTTATCCAGATGTTTTCCCTCCAAGCTCTTGTATGGTTTGACCAAAAGCAGAAGTACAGATGTAACCCAACAGCTTCCTTCAGGGGTGATGGCACAGAGCCTTCCTCAAGTCAGTTGGGAGTCTCCTCCACTAGTGAAAACCTTCATGCACAGACAGAACTTCTCATCTCACTCCTTCAGCAGACTAAACATACACCAGTCCAAAGAAAAAATTATGAAATGAAAGGCCAGGAGCTCTCAAATTGCGGAAATAAATTACAGTCATCTGAATTCAGCAAGAAACAACTTTCCTTTTGTTCTCTGATGATACTGACACCTGTGTGCTGAGACAGAATGCTGGGTGATTCTATTAGAATTTATTGAAATTAAATAAGGATCTTCTCCAACAATGAGGTAATTTCTCTTAACGGCAGGAAAGGCCATACAAAAACAGCGAAGTAAGACTGGAAAACAGACACTACAGAGAATGAAAAGCAACTCTGGACTTTCATTTTACACAACACTGCTATAGCAATTCAGGAAAAATAAAAATGACATCTCCAAATCAAGACTGCCAGAATCAATACTGCAGCTATTGTCCCACCCACTAATCTATGCAACAATGCCTACCATTATGAAAGTGAAGAAACCAGGTGAATAATAATTAATAGATGATTATATTAAACATTTAGTGTACTCTCATAAGACTTTTATTGGATGGTTTTGCTTGAATAGACTGTGAATAAAATCAGCTTTGTACTAGGCAAAAGAATATAATAAAAGAACATCAATTTACCTATTCAGAAGTTATCACTTTTGTTCATTTCAAACAAAACACATGAAAATCAGAGTGAGCGTACAAAATAAAAGAATCTAACATTATTCTAATGTCACTTGGTGCAGTTAGAGTGAAAACTTTCTTTTTTTTTATTCTTACCCTCCTTCAATTTTCTGACCACCTATTCTAAGCCTCATGTCATTTCATTGCCTGACTAATGAAAGTGATGGGAGGCTATCACAGACAAATCTCTATTTGAAACTCAATCATAGTTTGAACACAAACAAAATGTACATACATTGCAGTAGTCAGGACACTGCAGTTTATGAAACACTGTAACAGTGTTTAGCTACAACTCTTCTGTCCAGAGAACTGCAACAGCTTTGAGCAGCAAAGTCTTTAAACATTTCTCTAGAACAGCAGCTGTGAGTAGTTTTTTTCATGGCATTAGCAGAGTTCTCATCAATCCAAGAGTAGTTTGCTATGAAATCACAGCAAGGCAAGATAGCAAAAAGAAAGTTAACTGCCCACTTTGTTACTGGTTAGTTGCTATGGACGTGTACTCTACATGTACAAAACCATTTTATACACCTCAAAAATACATATATATTTGAGCGAGCCACCTGAAAGCTGAGAAATATTTGAGAAAGCAGTATCAACAGACTGTCTTTAAATTTTTAGAGGTCTCCACTTGGCAGTGTGCTTTCCTACACACCCCACTACATCCTTGACCTTCTGTGTGGAGGAACCCAGTGAGAAGCAGAGATGGTGGTTTTAGGTATCTTTATCTCTAGATATTGAACAGATGATGACAGTGCTTCTGCTTTGGGAAGGATCAGGGAGTATAGGGGTCAGGGAGATCCACTCAGGAATGACTGGCTTTCCACAGCAGTCTTTAGCCATGATGGAGGTGAGGAAAATGGTCTGCATCATCATGAAAAAACTGGCTTTTTTCAGGGTCAGTGCTGAAGGACTGAGTTATCCACAACATTCAGCTTCTCCAGCTGGTAAGGAATCCCTAAACTGAGGAGCCTCAGGGCAAAGAGCCCAAATGGGGCCATAAGGGTGACTGATGTGAGTCTCCCATCAGGCAATTCTGAGGAATCCCGGAGCCTTTCTCACAGACATTGTCCAGCAATTTGCAAGGTCATTGAAAACACTGAGGCTGATCTTGGAGCACCACAGTTAGTACACTGGGTGTGAAATGCAATTCACAATGTCAGAGCCTGGGCACCATCTTTTCATCTTGACAGAAGTCAGTGCAATCAGCAGATGATAAACCAGTCAGGCTCAGAATCCTCACTGGAGAAAAAAATTTGGTAGCCAAGCCATTACACGTGGGTGCAGGCATTTCACAGAAATGAAGGGTAGCCTTGGACTAACTGTTGAAATTCTTTAATAATCTAAAGAACTCAATCTGAAAGACAACTATGGAGGGCATGAAATTACTGAAGTTATGTGAATATCTCATTCTACTTGTTTTCTACTCTAACTGAGAAACAGGGAAACAACAGTAAAAATAAACCAACCACCTACTGCTTGATGATAAATTATGTAAAAGAAGGGAATATCAAAAATTTTACATCCTTAAGACCGTAGTAAATTCAATTTATGGAGATAATACCTTATGGAATAGGATTGGTCTGATCATACTATTGCAACGTTCATATATATGTTGAGGATTTCTAATTATTACATGAACAGTTAAACAAAATCACCAACATAAAATGATGTAAGAGCTAAGATTTGTACTTAAGATAATGCTGCAATGCTGCTCTAGTATATAAAAATATGTACAATATTGAATTATAGTGAACTGCATTATGAGTCTTGGAGCCAATCCAACACATCCTTTTATGAAAGCTGGAAAACTTTAAAAATAATATAAAATATATGAACAATAATTCTAAAGCTGATCTTATTCGCACTTGCTTTTTTATTATCCCTGTTTATATGAGACATGAAAAAACCTCAAATACTTCTCACCCCTTCCTTTTAGGAGGACTATGTACCTCCCTCTTGTTATAATCTCCAAATATCTGAAGCAGTGGTGTTAAAAAAAAACAGTTCATGGATGAATCAGAACAAATAAACCACCTTAAACAGTCTTGAATACTTGAACAGTCTTCCTCTGCCTGCTAGAAATATCGAGATCCATGTCTCTATGAGCATAAACAGATGGAATAAATGCAGCAGGAAGACAGATTAGTATTTCACTCTGAAAGAGAACTCTCCTGGCAATCTGTGAGAGTTCTGTGGAGGATTAAGGTCTTCAAAGAACACCTATTGTAAATGACTTGCTATTATCTCCAAGTCTGTTGTGATTTCGTCACACCTGAACACCAACAACCCCATATTCCTCTGCTCTCGCCCCCAAGAAATCACAGAGAAAGGGGGAAGAAAGGCACTCAAAGGGATTAAAAATCAGAACTGCACACAAAAGTGTAAGATTTTACCTACACTGAGGTTTGTTCCTTTAAAAATTCGACCCAATACTTTAATGATACACAATGTCCTTAGCACCATACTGCACATAACCTTGTTGTATGAATGAAATGGAAAATACAATTATTCCACTCAACCTTAATATAAACTCTATGTGCAATTCTGTAAGTTAGGACATCAGCTTACACTCGTGTTGTCAACAAGTGAAGAAAAATCTAAATTAATTCAAAGCTCTAATTTATAAATACTAAATAGCATGATCCGCTGATGGCAAAAGTCTATGCTGAACAGGTGGCTTTTCAAAAAATTAATTACTCTAAATCTAACTGCTTTGTCTTATTTATCTTACAGTTTATCTACCATTTTCACAGTGCAAACTGTAATAAGATACAGCTTGTAAGTCATGGTGCACAAAATACTTTTGAATGCTAAATGATGAAGACAAGACTGCGGAACAACTAGAATGTTCTGAGACTTGGTAAAATTCAAAGAAGTCTCATCACAATCTTAAAACAGTAGATTCTCAGGCTTTCTGAAAACTTTTCTGGTTTTCTCTTGAAACAGAATTGCATGCCCTGTACAATACAACAAATGAATGGCATTCATTTCACCACTATCAAAAAAGAAAGCAGTAAGCTGCAAGATAAAATCATCCATGTTTTGAGCTCAAGATTAAACCAACTTATTTTAATTTGAATAATAAAAGTTTATGTACACTATCTGAGGAAAACATAAATCTTTTGCCTTAGAGATACATAGAAACAATATAAGGAGAGATGGGGGAGAAATCCTACTTCATTGTTCCCAACCATCAGCCAGTAGCCACTCACTGGATCTATAACTGCAATCAGGCTTAGCTTAGTAACACAATGGAACTTCCAGTAAATCAATCAAGTAGTGAAGTCATACTTACTGTACTAATAGTCACCATACTGAGTGCAAAAAAGCACTGACCTAAACACTGCACCTTTCTGACTTTTTCCCAATGAATTAACTCTATCTCCACAGGATTAAACACCAATAGAAGTCTGAGGACCTTCCAACAGAACCCGTGACAGAGCCCATTCCATTCACCACTCTCATCACTGATAAAGTTAAACCAAAACCCCAAGTGAAACCCAACCTTCCCCCCACCCTCAACAAAAGCCCTGATAGAAATGACAAATCTTTTAACCCTGAGTTTTTACATCAGATTGAAACACTGACTCCATCTGAGCCTACTGCTTCTCACCTAATGCAGCTCTGTCAAAATTTCTGCCTACCAAGCAAACTGAAAACAAGCCTGATTTACCACCTCTCTTCCAAGAAGGTTTTTTTGTAACAGGCTTTCCAACAAACCCAGGCCACAGATTATCAGTAACAACAACTCCCAAAAGCCTGTCAACTCATTCTGCTCCATCCCCATTTCTGAACTGTGTTACAGGGAGTGCAAATTCTTCTCCTGATGGGCTTTCCTTTCCATGGAACTGTTGTGGCTGCCCCAAGCATGTTACAGTAAGAAAGATACTGACCCAGGACAGTAACACCTGCAAACATAATTTTATCTGTGATAAAATCAAAATTAAACTATTTTACACTCACACTGAACTGAGGGTGAAATTATCACACACTGATGGGACACCACACAATACTGACACTGTCAGCTTATTGCAACTTACCATTGAAAGGCATTGTAATGGAAGTAGACCAAACCAAGGCCATATAAAAAGGCAGCATTCTGTAAAGGAAAGAAACAATGTTTAAAACCCAGATAAGAGTGAGTTTCCAATATTTTATCCATCCTTTGATATTCTATTTCCATTAAAAGACAAATGTATTTAAAATTCGCCTTGAACAGGAAGAGCCAAAAAGAAATTACGAAAAGATAGGCAGACACTAAAAAAAAAAAAAAAGCAGTGGTTCTCCATGGTCACAAAAAAGGGGCTATTTTGGCAGAAGAGTAACCACAATATTCAATACTTTTACGTCAGAGAAAGTGATGTGCTCTGTTTTACTTGGACAACAGCAGGGAAGAAAATGATGGAGTGGAAATCTTTGGCAATTTAATATAATGAAAAAAAATAGTTTATGACCAAGCACCATGTCATAGTCACAATAATTTATACTCACATAAAAGAAAACAAAGCTACACACTGTAATTTCAGTGTCTAATGTAGAACACTAATTAAACAAATCTGAAAATATGCTTAAGGAGATTTCACTTTTCTCAATACCAAAAGATACAGACCATCAACTTCAAACCTATGATAATCATAAATCTTCATCATTAATCCAATTTCTATTTCCTGTCCCCCTATTTGCAAAACAACAAAAACCATTCCCCTTCGGAAATCCACTTCCCCTCCATTTTCTTTTCTTATAAACTATGACTTACTTCTAAAGTGAAATTAATAACAATATTTAATGTAATGTTTAACTACCCAGTTCCACAAATAATTATTACATAATTCCTAAACTAGGAAAAATAAACTAATTGCTTTTTCTTCTGCAGTTATGCCACAGCACATTTGTTTTTTATTGAGCAGAGCAATTCCATTATTTATAGGAGACATTGTACATGCTGTCAAAAACACATTTTTAGGCTTTTCTCATATATAATTCTGATTCAGAGAGACCAGGTATGCATCCCAAAGCTCTGACGCATGGACAAGAGCTGGAATTTCAATTGTCAAAGACCTCACTTCAAGATAATCTCTCTGCCACTTGCATGCAGTTCTTTAAAAAGTCAAATTTCTAAGGAGTTCCACAAAAGGAATACTAATTATGACTTAAACCAAATCTAAATATGAAACTTATAATCAAGTTTTTCCTACAGATTAACTGGTAACTAGAAGACAATTAAAAGATCAGCATTCATCAGAAACAGCATCCAGTATGACAATTTCATTATCCCTCATTTGCATCTTCTAAACGCAAATTAAAACCAGGAGAAATGTCAAAGATCCTTTCCTGAATGCAGCTGGATCATAGCTTCAGCAATTGACAGCTTCCAGGAAAATGGTGTGGTATGACCAGATACTACAGGAATCAGAGCACTGGAAGATGTTAACAGGAGAACTGGAGAGGGAAGTTCATAAACAATAGAAGAGGACACTTTAATACTACTGTAAAGCCACATTCCTGTTTAATTGAACAAAAGCACACCACGGACATCACAAAGATGAAAGATCTGCAATTCTGTACTCCATGTTTTTCACACATTCTAAGTGTGCTCTGGCAACAGAAAATCAGGAAGAAGTCAGGCTCAAAAGCTCAGCACACAGAATGCTCTGACTGAAAAGTCATTTTAAGTGATGAAATAAAATTGATTTTCATGTGTGCAACATGGAAACTTACAAAATACAGCCTGCCAGGAGCCCTCCCTACCCTCCAGTCAGCTCATTTTTCAGACAGAGGACTGTCCAGTGTCCCCTCTGATATTTCAAGTCCCAGTAAAGATTAGATCATTGTACAGATTGAGAACAACAGTGATCACAAAAAACCTTCATCGCCACACTGCAAAATTCAAACAAAAATGTGCCAGATAACTAAAACTCTTCAATTCACAAGGAATCTGACTTCCTCTTATAATTCACAATCCAATAAAGTTAGATTCAGAAAAATCTCCCTGATATTTTGATGCTAAGGGTTAACAACGAACTTTCAAGGCACAACAAAACCAAAATGCAAGTGATTTGTCAAAATGTAATTTATGTATCAAGTCCACATAAAGCTTTCCAATGGTCCTCACAGCACTACAAATAAACCATCAACTGTTCTGTCCTTTGTTCTGTGCCTGGTTTTTGCACTTTTCTCTCATTCTCCTTTGGCCTTAAGTCTTTCGAGACTGACCTTAAAAATATCTTAAGCTGCTGCTCTCTTCTCAGTAAAAAACAGGGCAAGATTTAATATTTATACCTGTAATACTTCACTTCAAACGTAAAGGTGGAAATTCTGAAATGTCTCTATATAGATCATGAATTTATCTGTTCTGAAATACTACAGTTCTAACCATATGTACCATCGTGTATCGACTGTTTGTTGATAATATTAATATCTAATAAGCTAAGATTAAAAAGTATCATTTAAACTGCATTTGAACACGGACAGGACTCACAAGGGTTGGAAGACATCACAGTGTCCCAATGTCTGGCTATACTTTCCCACAAAGAATTGAATTACTTTTGCAGAATACCATCAAGTTCAACATGCAGTCAAGTTCCTACTGGCAACAGCCAATATGAAATGCCACCACAGCTCAATGCAGATCAGGACCAAGCAGGATCATTACCCAAATCTTCATCTACAAAATGTCCTTTCTAAAATTTTAAGATCTTGTTTACCAGGAACACACCCCATCTTAAGAAATCAGTTTCCAATTTCCTCTATTAGTTTTGACAAGTTTCTCCCGAAGAATACCATTCCCTGTGTTCCAGTAAATATTACTCCTGTGATTTAGTCCCTGCTATAAATAGCTATTGAGGTGGAATTGAAGCCTCTTTATCTCTCCAAATGTTTTTCAGTGAGAAGCAGAAAACAAAATTATCTTATTACAGTCCTTTCTTTGAACTTTCTAACAACTCTCAAAATTTATGAAGATCTCATGCTAGCAAAATGCTTTCTTTGGCTACTAACTTCTAATTCAATTTTTACGTTATCAGATATCTCTTTTCACCAGAATCTTGAGTGAAAAAAAGATACAAACCCAAATAGACCGTGCCTGAAATCTGAACTTGAATGCTTGGATTTTTTCATTCTACAGCCATGCTACAAAACACAAATAAATCAAAAATGCTATTTCCAAGCTGACAAAATTTACATTTTCTATGAACTATCAAAAAATGTTAAAATGTTTCATACCAACCACTAGATGGCTCAAATACCTCTTTTCATTTTCCACGCTTATGTAATTTAAGGAAATTGTCAAGTTGATATTGTGCATTCTGCTACTTACATGCACTATTTAATGCTGAGCAACATTTCAATTTTATTTTCTAAAAGAGTGCGGTATATACATTTTGTCAACAGGTAACTCAGAAGGCAAAAATGTATTTGTATGCATCTTTTTATGTATCTGGTATGAAAAAATAAATTGAAGACTTTTTGGTCTTGTTTGTTTTAAGCAATCAAGGAAAAAAAAAATTCACCAGTGAGAATGACTCCACCCATCTCAGGCCTTCTGTCGAAACTCAAATAACTGGTTTACAGGCTCTTTGAAGTAGAAGATGGAAACACATCCCTAGCACTCCACGTGTTCTGTTCTTGAGGCATTTCAGGCCAAGTCCACATAAAGCCTTTTTCTCCACCTTTCAAGGGTGCAGCCAGCAGGTCACACAGAAATACATCAGCCCAGCCCAGCAGTGACACTTATCTACAAACACAGGGGTACAAAAATGCACCTGTCCTGGCCAACAAGTGGCCACCACCACACTGAGATCACAAACAGCCATCTTAGACTCGCTCTATGCCAATGTGTGGCTGCCACATCTGGGTCCAGATGTTTTACATCATTAACACGCTTATCTGCACAGTCAGACCCTGTTAGAGACCCCAAACTGGTGTTTTATAAACACAGGAATTAACTTAGAAGTCATGCTTGCAAATCAAAATCTGTTCAATGGGCACACTAGAGAGTCAGAAAGCAGAAAAAGACATTAAAAACTCAAAGCAGTCTCAAGGCAGCATCCAGCCAGGTCCTTACCATTAAAAATGAAAAGGAACAGTTTTTGCCATAGTTCCCAGCACAGCTGATTCATAAATATTCCCTAGCACTGCCTCTCTCATTTGTGCTGACACAATCATTTTTAGAGTACTACAGCCAACTGGATGCCAGAAGTGATCTGAATTATTAGTATCTAAGATTTTTTAAAAAGGATTTTTTAACTGGATCAGTTTCCCAGTTTTCATTTGTGGACCCCCATTAACAACAGCAGCAGCACAAGTAAAATATTGGTACACAAGTAAAAGCTCTTTATGCCTACACTGCTCCCACCAAAACTTCTATCAAACCTCCAAACTCACATGTAAATATTTTGCTTTAGCGAAAGCAACATCTGTGGATCAGCACAAGGTGGATAAAACCATGAGACAGTACCACAGCCTTCTGCCAGCCTTCTTCATGCAGGTCCTTAACCAGTGACACACATAGGCAAATGCACCAGTTCTTCTTTCCATACATATAAATATCTTCAAGGTGGGTGCCAATAGGATGGTGCCAGACTCTTTTCAGTGGTGCCCAGCAGCACGACAAGGAGCAATGGGCATAAAACTACAACACAGGAAGTTTCACCTCAACACAAGGAAGAACTCCTTTCCCTGGAGAGTGGCAGAGCTCTGGAACAGCTGCCCAGGGAGGGTGTGGAATCTCCCTCCCTGGAAACATTCCAGACCCATCTGGACACGTTCCTGTGTCACCTGCTCTGGGTGACCCTGCCTTGGCAGGGCATTGGACTGGATGATCTTCAGAGGTCCCTCCAGCTCTTACTATTCTCAAATTCTTTGTGACTCTATGGAGAAGGGCTAATGTAGGTGAAATAAACCTTTCATTTAATTAGAAAGTCGGTATTTAGGCAGAAATCAGAGTGTATCCCACCAGAGAGAAAAAAAAGTTACCATGTAGTTGGTTAGTGGAAGCCTGAAGAAAAACTATGGAAAAAAAGATGACATTCAGCACCATTTTGAGAGATCAGTGACTGCTTTTCACTTACTTATTACTGAAAGGAATCCCCAAGTCTTTGATTACATATTTAGACTGCCTTCAGCAGGGTCTGACTGCCCCGTCCTGAGCTGCCCTGGAGCCAGTGGAACCCTGAGCCCAGCCCACATCACACCAGGCTGCACAAGACACACATGGGCAGGTGGCCACTGCTCCTCAGAAAACCTAAACAGGCAAACAAGGTTTTACAGTTTATGTCGCCTCCTGTGGTCACAGGGTCCCTCGGCCACCTGTTCAAAGCAAAAGAACAGTTTTTGGGCTTAAATGTGTGAATATGTTTATTTCTTTGCTGAAATTAAAAAAAAAATAAAGAAAGAAAAATGAAGTTTTGACACTGTGGTGCTTAATTCTTCCTCCTGACACTACTCAATACATAGTAACAGCTCCCTAGAGAGTTTGTACGAAATAAAAAATTCCACTTAGGCCCCTGTGCACAAACAGCTCCAGGCCTTTGGGAGCTGACAGGCTCTAGCACAGAGATTATACGTGCTCAGAAGAAAAAGGGGAGGGTTCAAATAAAATTTGTTTATATTTGTATAAACATGAAAAAGAGAGCTACCTATCTACATGTGCTGTAAGTTCCAATTATCCACAAAAACACTAAGATCCCTGTGTTTATTGCAAATTAGGATCATTAGTTTTGTCTTCTTCAAGGTCTTCAAGAAGTTTTATAGTACCTGAAAAATCATCACATTTAGACAGGAATTTTAAATACAGCTGTCTCAGACATGCTTACATGGCTCTTGCTTCTTGGGCAATCATCACAATATTCCAAAATTTGTTACTGAGTGTGTCTGCATCCCAGTTGCCACGTGAAAGCAATTAAAATATAAAAGTCATTATTCCTGTAACAAATATATTCTGTCATATGTAATATCACGGTAAATAGTGACAAGGTAATTCCTCATTTTCTTCAAGAAGATCTTTTCTGAGAGTAAATACTGCCAAAATACACCTACTGCTTCCAGAAGAAATCTATCTTTCTTAATTCATAAAAACTATTTTTTCATATGACAGAAAACTCTTACTAGAAATTAAGCAGAAATAAAAACAAATAGAAATCAAATAAAAATTCCACACCATCTACAAACTGTGAGGGTTTTTTCCCTTCGTAAGTAGTACCTATCTCTGAAATTACGATGCTGTCTTGGCCATCCTACTCATCTCCTCTTTAGGAAAGACAGTACATTTATCCTTTGCAATTTCCTAGCCATGCTGCATTTCCACATTCCCTGCAGCTCCCCTATGAATGAAAACTACTCTTTCAACTTCTTGGGAACATGGCTGCCCCACTGAAACACTTCTGTCCCCACATTTTTACTCATGGACTAAAACACACATGGCAAGACCTGTGTGAACAAGCTGAAGTGGGATAACAAGCTTGTTATCCTCCAAGTGGCTTTCCCAGCACCATCTGTAAACAAAAGCTTCTTGACACACAGGGAAGGACAGGTACATCAAGACAAGACTACTGGAAAATTACTGGAATCTACATAGGGTAATCAATTCAACAGACATTCAATATTTCAGACCCTCCTCTGTGCTACAACTACTTTGTAGGGAGTACTGTCCTATGAAAATGACAAGCTGACAAAACAACATTAAGTAACTCATATCCTCTTCACTGATGATGGAATATATGTAGTTTTGCAAATCATGTACTTCTTTATCCATAAATAAACCAAGGTCCCTTGGCAAACTGGACTTCTGATCAACTAGTGTACCTCCAAGCTTGTCACACAAACAAACAGCCAAGCAAGTGTCTAAATTGTGATTATTGCTACAGGCATCTGACTTATGTGCCTTAAAATATTTCACTTGATGTAAACATCTTTATTTTTCACTTGGTACAAATATTCTCAATAATTTAAGTATTTTAACAGGAAACAACATTTCTCTGACATGAATCAAGTGAGCAAAGGTGTTGTGCAACACACGAAGGATTAAATTCACCTTGACAGACATTTTATACAGATGATTCATCTAACCAAATTTAATACTCTCCCTACAGATTCCCTGAATTCTGTTAACAATCACAAAGCTTCTCATTTATTTAGTATGATACGTGACTTTACAAAAAAATATCCCTCTAACTCCAAACAGAAAGTCATACTTGACACTGGATGCTTTATAACTAAACCAATGTATCCAATGTTTGCACAAAAAGAGACAATCTCTCTGGAGATCACCTAGCCCAACCCACTTCTCAAGGAAGGGACAACTAGAGTATTCCACGGATGATGTCCAGGTGATGTTTGACTGCCTCCATGGACACAGGCCCCACAAACCCTATAGGCGACCTTCTCCATTGTTCAATCACTTTCACCATTAAAGAAATGAATACATTTTCATGTGTTTAATAGGAATTTTGTGTTTTCTATTTGTGCCTGCTGCTTTTCCCTCATTGACTAGGCACCAACAGGAAGATTTAGGCTCTGTTTATTTGTAAAACTGGGTTAAGACTCTCCTGAGCCTTCTGCAGGCTGAAGAACCCCAGCTCTCTCAGCCTCCAGCCCCTTCATGAGAGATGTTTCATGTCCTTAACACAGCCTCACGGCCCTTCACTGGACTTGCTCCCCTATCCCCTCACTCTACTCTATTTAGGAGCTCAGCACTGGACCCAGGACTCCACATGCAGCTCAGCAAGGCTCAGCAGAGAGGAAAGATCATCCCTCAACTTGGTGTCCATGCTGCTCCTTATGCAGCCCAGGATGTCACTGGCTGCCTTTGCTGGCTCATGGTCACCTCATGCCCCAGGACCCCCAGGGCCTTTCCTGCAAAGCTGCTCCCCAGCCTCCAGCCCATGCTGGGGCACTGGGTTGTTCCTCCAGCGATAAAGGACTTGGCCTCTTGTCAGACACCAAGGGCTGTTCAGCTCCCTCTGAAGAGCAGCACAACTTTGTAATCTCTTTCCAGTCTGGTACTGTCTGTAACCCTGCTGCAGGTGCACTCTACCCTGTAACGCAGGTCATTAACCCAAGGTGCTAAAGAGCAGTGGTCCACACTCAACCCATGGGGTAAACTACTAATGGCTGGCCTCCAGCTGGACTTTGTGATATGTGCTGGTTTTGGCTGGAATACAGTTCATTTTCTTCTTAGTAGCTGGTGCAGCACTGTGCTTTGGATTTAGGATGGGAATAATGTAAATACACAGGCATTTCAGCTTTTACTGAGTGGTGCTTGCCCTAAGTCAAGACTTTTCTATGGCTCAGGGAGCCAGAAGGCTTGGGACAGCAGATCCAAACTGGGCAAAGGGATATCCCACTCCATCCAAATGCATGTCCAGTATATAAACACAGAGGAGCTGGCCAGGAGGGGCTGATCACTGCTCAGATTGCTCAGTGCGTGGTGAGCAACTGTATTATTGTTCAGTGCTTGTTTTTCTCGGGTTTTTCCTTTCTCTCTCTCTTCTTTTTGCTAAAATCATTACTGTTAATATTACCATTAGTATTGCTGTGTTTTAATTTGTTTCACTTTAAATAACCTGTTTTTATCTTAACCTACATGGTTTTACCCTTTATTTTTCCCCCAATTCTTCTTCCCTTCCCACCAGGGTGAAAGGAGGTAGTGAGCAAGTGGCTGTGTGGTACTGAAGTTGCCATCTGGGATTTGACCATGACAGAGGCTGACCACAATCCTCTGAACCTGGGTGAGCCAGTTTTCAACCTACCACACTGACCACTTATCCAGTCTGTATTCCATCAGTTTGTCTGAGCATATTACAGGAGACAGTGTGGAAAGCCTCAATAAAATAAACACAAACAGTACTCTCATCCCTTCTACCAAGTTACTCATTGTGTTACAAACAGCTATCAGTTCATCAAGCATTACTTCTCCTTCATGAATTCATGGTGATTACTTCCAGTGACGTGACTGCTCTGAATGTGCTGGAAACAGTTTCCAGGATAATTTGCTCTATCACCTTTGCGAGGATGGAGGTGAAGCTGACTGGCCTGTAGCTCCCAGGATCTTCCTTCTTGTAATTCTTAAGGGCAGGAGTGAAATTTGCTTTATTTGCTTTATCCAGGCCTTGGAAACCTTCCCCATCACCATGACCTTAACAGGAAAATTGAGAGTGGTCTCAGAGTGACAGAGATGAGCTCCCTCAACACTCACTGACGTATCCCCACAGGTCTCTTGTTGCCCTTCACATCCTTCACCAAATTCAAATCCATGTGGGCTTCGGCTTTCCTTATGTGATCCCTGGATGCTTGGATGATCTCTTTCCCCAAAATCATCTATCCTTGCTTCTGCCTCCAGTATGCTTCCTTTCTTCCTTTTTATGCCTCAGTTTTGTCAGAAGCATGTTGTTCACCCATGCAGGATTCCTCTCCTTTCTACCCAACTTCCCTCAAGTCAGGATGAACTGTTCTTGAGCTTGGAGAAAGTTATTATAAAAAGTGAATGTGGGCTGAAGATGAGAGATTTCCCCCCATCATGATGTCCTGTAGGCACTTACTTATTTTGCCAATACCCTTGAGGTAGAGCCAAAATATTCATCAGACAAGCAAATTAAACACTGAGCAGGTTTTCCCAACCTCTGCTTTTCTTTGCTGAGTACTGCTCTTATTTCATACTTACTAAAGGATTTAGCTTTCCTCTTTCCCATCTAGATATACTGACCTCACAAAAAATATTAGATCTCCTCACAAATGTTTTCAAAGTACAGAAATTAATGCTGGCTCATATGTACACACAAACATTACTGAAACATCTTTTTTGGACTATGACATCTGGACAGTTTATTGAAATGTTTTATTCTCTTTCATATGGCAAGTGAATATCATGATTTACATCCATCATCTTCAGAATATTTTTTGAAGTAGAACTACTAGCATGGAATTTTTTGTCCTTGATTCACCATTTTTCCAACCCGTTCCAACAAAGATAGGAATCCCACTGAGTTGACAAGTAGCCCCATTATTTCCCTGTCAGTTTCTCACTGCTGGAGAATCACTAGTGTTGGAAAAAAGCCTTACTATCATTAATTACACAGCTGCTCTACCTCAGGCACTCGATAGAAAATGGGAGTGGACAAGCTGAATATACTAAGGCATGAATGACTATAAAGAGATTCAAATACACATAAACAGACCAGCAAAAACCAAAGGAAAATAATCACAAAAATTACATGACAAAACTCTTTATCTCTTAATCTTAAGCTACCATTATGATGGGCAGTAACAAAACACAGCTGAATCTGGAACCCTGCTTAATGGAAAAATTCAAAGGTTAATTTTTAACCAAGTCCCCTAAGAATGCTGTTGCTGCTTTTATGTTGTTCTTTCCAGCTGAGTAACTCTTGAACCTGTTAGCTGCTTTCAAATGAGTTTTAGAGAAAGCAGGAGTTCTCAAAGATGAAAAAGTGGAGGAATGTCACTGAAAATGCCTCTTGGGTAGGAAAAAGAACCCCCAAGCCAAGGCCTACTTTCAGAAAGCACACAGAGCTTAATTACTCTCTCCTCTTTGGGAAAAGACACTTAGCCCAGTAGCACAGCTTTAAATCAAGCATGTGCTTTTCCTGCTCAGAGATACCGTAAGAAACAAGATGTCATTCAGGATGCTTCACTAGGAAAATCAGAGGAATTTCAGTTTGTGTGTGCTGAAGTGGGAGAAGGAAGGACAGGAGGTGTGAAAGGACAACAGACACCAGCTCATCATTGCCCAGGCTTCATTAGCTCCAGCATAGAAACAGTTTGTTCTGTAAATTGCAAACTGAACAAAATCCTGCATTTGGAACAAAATTCAGAGTATCATCTTTAGGAAAAAAACTCACTAGCTGTTTTGATCTTGACTTTATTTCTACATTCATCAGTGTGTTACCCAATAGCATATTTTGGGGTATGTATATTATGTATTCTTACAAATGTATCAAAAATTTAAACAACAGTATGTCAATTTTTTAAAGGTCTGTTTTAAGAACTGAAATGCAAGATCATTGATTAATGGCTGCTAGTTAAGGATCAATCACTTATTACTGAAAATGATTGTCCAATTAAGACTGTAGTTGGTTAAGTAGTGATGGGTAATTGGTGTTCTAATTGGTGATTTGCTGTTTTATTTGTTAGAATGTACAAATACTTAAAATGGGATACAAGAGCCAAGGCAGCAGGCCCACATGACAGGCAGCTGGGGGAGCAGACCGGATGGCCAGCAGCCAAGAGCAGAGCAAAGCAGCTGGGCAGCCCACCAACCATTCCCACAGAGCATTTCAATTCCATCAAATCATCTTTTCTTAACAGAAAACTGTACCTCAGTAAATTTTCTGTGAATATATAGACTAGTGAGTTTAAGAGCCGTCAGTTTCTAAAGGCAAAACAAACCAAGAAAAAATACAAACAAGCCAAATGACAGGACACTTCTTTTGCCCTCCCTATCTCTGCTTATTCTGCACTGCAGTTCTTTCCTCCTCTGATCCAGAGCTCAGATTGCTTTCCTCCCTCACTAATCCCTCTTCTTCTTACCACTGCATCACTGCTGCTGTACCTGACTTTACTTAATTACTTCTGTCAACAGTTTAATTTCTGAAAAATTAACTCTGACAAACTGCAAATGGAAACACCAAGACTGTCCTGGATTGGGAACTGAAACATTTTTAAATCCACTACTGTTTCTTCACTTCTGACTACTACCTCACCATACTAGGTAAGAAACCTGCCAAAGTTGGTAGTTTTAAAATCTTTTCCTCTGAGGCAGTTTATTTCTCAACCCAGCTGACAGCCTGAAGGAGGAGAGACAAGAGGACAAGAGGGAAATAAACCAATGCCATCAAATGGGGATTTTCTCCTCCTCCTCTGTTAATTCAACATCCTTTTGCAAATCGCAGAGTGCTCTTATTTAAAGACACTTTGCTGAGTTCCACAAATTAATTTTACGTTATAATTATTGCTCCTTGGTGTGACTGGACACCCCCTTACACTTGCAAGAGTCAGCAGAATCCCTTTCTAAACTGTCTACATGGCAGGTGTAGATTCACCCTCCCTCCTGTCTGTCTCCTCTGCAAACAGCTTTTGGATATGCTTTGATCATTTACCTGAAATTTCATTCTTCTGTTCTGCTTTAGAGAGGAGGGTGACTGGATTCTTGAAAAATGTCACATTGAACTATACTTATCCTTTATGTAAGACCATCCTTTACAGTACAGGCTTCTGTATTATTCTTTAATAAACCGAATACTGTCTGGGCTTTTAACTTTTTCTTCATATTCTAGTTTTTCTGATACTAAGGCCAGTTCCCCAAGACCATGAGCTGAGATGGTGGACAGAAATACTTTCAAATACTACTGTTTAAAAATATCAACATGGCATATGGAACTGAACTTGCTATCATAATTCTCCAAAATCCTTTTCTGTACTTTAAATCTGTACCATTCAACATACAAAATTTATCTTCTATTTTACAATACAAATATTCACTTTCACTTCCAATCATTAAACCAGCCCCACATTTACAACTTTTCTATGACACTAATATATACCAATTTACATTTATTTTCTTAGATCGAAAATATGGGGTTTTTCTTTCCCATCTTTTCTAATATGTGATTATAGTGTAATCTGAATCTACCTTCTAATTTAGAGTAACGTTACAAAAATACTTCACAGCTTTCTTACACTTTCTTCTTAAGTCCAGTTGTATATTATCAAGCAATTGCAGATATCAAAGATGAAGTAAATCATTCACAGAAAGACAGTTCTAGGCCATGAAGACAACGATGTGAGCAGCTCTGCAGTCACTTAGCAGATCTCTAAATGGGAAGGCATAATCATCCTACCTGGAAATTATCGGTCTCTTTACAGTACTTTGCTTAACGAAGGAAGAAATTTGTCTCTCAAATCTACCAGAGAACAAGTATTAACACAGGAAGATTATAGGAATTAAGTGCACCTAAGTGCAGCTCTGCTAGAAAGAACTCCCAACATAAAATACAAAAAATTTACTCCTTGGGAGATAAACCACAGCCATAGAATGCCTGATGAGATAGACAGGGAACATGGCAGGCAGGCAGCCTAAAAAGGTCTCTTCATCATCAACATCAGAGCAAAGAAGAAAATACAAATTCATTTTCTGGAAGGTCCAATTTGTGCTTGATGTCTTGCAGAAGCATTTAGGATAAGAAGTTTTGTGCTACTTCTCTCTTTTTACCATGTTTTCAAGACTACATTTGATCCTGTTCTTAAACTCAAACACATCCACTTTAGGATGCACTTTAGGCAGTCCAGGCAGTATTTAATTGTTTACGGTGGTAATTACGTATCTAATTCTACCATATTCTACTTCACAGTTTCTCTTAATAATACACCATGTCTCTCAAGCACTTTTACCCCTGTTTACTATCTTCACTACGTGTTTGGCCTCCAATAAAAACTTTTCAGGCCTAAAATTCAGATTCTTTTTGGTAAACCAAAAACAAATCTCATGCTAACAATCTGTTTTAGTCCAGTCTTATTTATCTGGATTTAAGTGAAGTGAGAGTTTCTGTATCAAGGATTTTGCCTTAACTTGGCTTTATGAGATCTGTGACTTTCTTAGACACGGTCACCCCACTCTTCATTCTCTGTTTCTAGAAGCCAAATCTGCTGAAGTGCTTCAGGAGAAAATCAACGCTTCTGGATTTAACCGGGTTTGATAGCCCAGACCAATAAATTGTTTTTCATCTCACACTTGACTGACACAGCACAGACAGGAAATTTCTTTCCACTTGGGACAGAGTAATCCCTTGTCCACATGGCAGATTATTCAGGACATTCTTCCTGATGATTACAAAACTGTCGACCACCTTCTTTTCACATCCCGAACAATGAGTCACCATAGAACAAACCAGTGCTTCAAGACACTGCTCCAATACCTCAGTGATTCCCGGGGTTCCAGACATGTAATGAAGTCCCAAGCCCTGGCACTTGCTCCTGAGCTTCAATCACCAAAGCATCTCAAAACACACTAAGAATACACAACCAGAATTCCAGGGGAAGATAAAAAAAAAAAATCAACGTCCAGGAGATTAGTTAACAGGGAACACAAAAGGATGCCATAGGAATTAGGAGCTACATGACTACCAAAACACTAGAATTAGGAAACCCACTGAACAGAAGCATGTAAAAAATTCCAAAAATAATCAGTTGTGCTCCTTTAGAGCCATTTTTATTTTGTACTGTTTTTCCAATCAGCACTTAATATTTATTATCAGATTAAGACAAATTGCCTTCCTGTGACAGCACATATCTGGGTTTGTCGTGACACTCATCATCTGTTTGCTTCAGTTTGCCCTTTAATGAAAATCCAGGTCAGGAAAAATCACCACCAAGCAGAACCTACACGTTCTCTCTCTGTAGAAGACAGCATTACAGCCATGGTGATCCAGGAGAAACTCCCAAGGAAATCTGTCTGACAACAATGCACAGGGAAGAAAGTTTAGGAGAGAAAAGGGCTTACATTCTCTCACTCATCCTGAGTGAAATGAAGTGCCTTCAAGACAAGCTTTTCTTACATGATTCAGACAGACAGAGGGCTCTGTTTGCCCAGATTCTGAGATCAAAATCAGAATTGAGACAGGATTATAATGTTCCATTATGAACTAGATGGATGATTTCATTTAAATTGCTGCATTTTTATGGATTTCAGAGGGAGAGATCATGTACTGAAATTTTTGATTCTTGTACAGCTTCCCAGAGTAAATCTGCTCCAGACAACATCCAATGATTGCATTTAATCAGAAAATCATCCTTCCTGTGCAAAAGGTAAAGACTATGTCAGTAAATGGAAACATAACTATGGGTTGGTGATCCCGGAGGAAAGGGACTGGCTATCATATAATTCAGAAGTAATACTGAACTTTTAAAATGCTGCTGTTGCAGTTACACGTAACTTTATGCCCTTTTCTATCATTATTTTAAGCCCCTCTAGAAAGAATACCACCCCAACCTCCAGTGATTTGTGGTTCAAAGGTCTCCAAAGCCAAAAAAAAGTCTTTGTATTTAATTGCTTTTAATGGATTTTTCTTCCCTGGATTTGTACAGCTGCTTTTTGAAACAATTAAAACCGTGAGTCCGCAGCATTCTGCAAAACTAATGTAACTTTCCAAACAACCAGTGATACAAAATCTTCTGGAAGATGCAGTAGGCATGAATTTCCAGCAGCAGCTGACAACAGAAAACACAGAAAATACCAGCAGGCCTTGTGTAAAGACATTCCCCCTTCTCTGTCACCCCATGGGTTTCCACTCCTTACCTTTAACAAAATTATAATTTTATAATTATAATCAGATTATCTTCTTTCCTTTCAAAACTGCAGATATGACTGAAACCCATTTCCCTTTCCACAGTGTTTACCAGGATTGGAATCAAATTTTCCAGCTTGTTTTCAAAAAAGTTAATGAAGTTCTGATTACATCATTAACATACCTGGAAACAGATCTGTGCTTAATCCCAATAATCAAGAGTCCAACAGGTAAACAAATAAAATGGAACCCAATATTCTTTGGGAGGAGAGAAAAACAAGAGCTGATGTATTTTTAGAAAACATGTTCAACAGCATCAGTGTAGTTATGATGTCTGCTAACATAGCTTTATTGCTGTTTTTCTGTTAACCCTGAGAAGTCTGAAGAGCCTGTATCAATGCTTCAATAAGAAAAATACCAAGTAAAGCTTAATCCAAAAATAAAAACTGAATGAGGAAAAAAGGAAAAATACCTACATTTATTTTAGAGCACAATCATGCTCAAACACTAATTTAAACAATGTTGAACTGTCTGTCTTTTCTTCAAAGCATGAACATATTTGCCTCACACAGGCTACTCACAGACTCTTTAAGGAGACCCCAAGCTCTTTGTCTCCCCATGTTCCCACCTGCTGCCTTCCCCATCTATTTGCACTAAATCCACTCACACTTCCAGCACTCCTCTCCCACCCACACCCACCACATGGAAGAGGCTGAATCTGCATCCTTCAGAAAAGGAGGAAAGGATGCAAGCTCAATACTTTAATTAGGTAAATGCTTGAAAGACTATTTAAAAAAACAGAATTGAGATGTCAGTTCCGGAGAGAGCAAATTCAAAAACATAGAATTTGCAAAATAAAGCAATTCTTTGTTTCTAAAATTCAGCAAACATTTTTTCTTTTTAAAAAATGGACCTTAAAATGTAAAAGAACCATTTCTGAAGAAAAGCCTTTCATTCATGAGGCACTGTATCATGTTATAGATCAAACAGGAATCTACAAACTAGAAATATGAAAACCAGAGTGATGGGTCTTATTTTAACCTTTTCCATGCAAGGAACAAGCAATCATATAGAGTACCAAGTCATTGTGCCATTACTGTGACTTCTGCAAACAATTTGAAAAAGCATCACAAGCATTTCCAAAATAATTGTTTCTATTTAGAAAAACAGACATTTGGTCACTTGATGTTATCAACATTCAAGTATTATTCCTGCCTGCTGGAGATGCATCCCCTGTTCGAGTCAATGTTCTATTCAACTAAGAACGCCTCTCTGCGAGCATTCCGAATTGATGAGTTTCTCCACTGCCACACTTCAGCACATCTAATATTTCAGCATCCTGAATCCTCATCCCAGGGACTGAAAAAGGGAAGCATGTTATTAATCTAAATACTGGCACATGAATGATGACAGTTTTTATTCTGCACAAAGGCAACTTCTGCAGCAGGAGAATTCAACATGAATAAAAAGCTTTTCTGAAGAGACTTTTCCATCAATCCTGATGATACTTGTGTTATTTCCACCCAGTGTTTGGGCTTCTAGACAGAAATCATACATACAGAGGGACAAGAGGAGTATTCCTGCTGAATTTCAGGTTGAAGTCCCCATTAGAAAACATAATGAACATTGTCTGGAAACAAATGTCATTTCCAGGGTGAGGGCAGAGTGCTCCCTCTGAGATTCTGTCTTGCCTCCTCCTCCTCCTCCTGACCCCAGTAAATTTCTCCCCAAAGCACATTATTTCCTCTTTAACATTTTCAGTATATTAGATTTTTCAAACTTCTGAGTTCTTATAAATCAATTGATTAAAAGGGATGAGTAGCATATTAATGAACACATATTAAAAAAAAATAAATCAGAACGGTACACATTGAAATAATATCTTTTTTCTAATTTAAGGCAAATGGAAAATATTTCTTATCACAGAGCAACATGAGTACTCCATAAAATCATGTAAAGCTTGTTGGGACCCAAGCAAGTGCATGGGGTTTATGTGCAGAGGGAGATTCCTTTGTTTTGTGTGATGACAGTTCATAAAAGAGACATTGAAAAAAGCTAATTTATCAAATTTATCATGAGGTCAGAGACAACATGCCAAAATTTATTAATTTAATTTGCCAGTCATACTCTCTTTAAGACTTTACACCTCATCTTGATACCTTTCAAGGAAAGGGAAGACACCCTCTTGTCATAATTTCATTGCGTAACTCATCTAATAAGAGTTAATTACTAGATCCTTGTAAAATTTTCCTGTACACAAAATTGGACACGCTGTGTTATTTGTCTGCATTAACAATTATCATGTTTTGATGGGACTACCTAAGAATTGCCTGTGTTTTAGCTGCCAGAGGGACCCAATTTCAGACACACACATACCCACACCTCCCCCAGAATACACAAAAACCTTAATCTATGACTCTTAAGATTCATTACTCCTTAAGAAATATCTGGATAAATGTATGTTCTTTTCTAAACCAGAAATCAGTTGTGCTTTCCTCTGATTAAACAGCATGAATTTTCTTCCTAATATTTCTTGCTGACATTAATTTAACAACACATTTCTTAAAAAAAAAAAGATACTTCAACTAGTTTGCTTTACTGACTTTCCAAAAATTATTTTTAGTATGGAATACTAAAACATGTTTTTCTTAAACCCAAATACAGCTATTAATTTGCTCTATTTTTTGTGCATTTTATAGACAACCAAGTGTTATTGGCAACACAATCTCATTACCTTTCCCACATTCCCTTTTATTTATTAATAAATTTCTCTGAAGTATTTTGAAGGCATATACCTTCTACAATTAAGAGAGAATCCCAGTCTTGATAAACACAGTTTGTATTTAAAAATGCCAATTTTTTCACATCACAGATTAATCACAGTAACAGATCACAGCTATGGGATTGCTGACATAAACCCATTTACAGTGTTACCAAAGCTACCACACATTTCAATAGAGAAAAGAGATACTAAGGTGCACAATCTACAAATTTAGCAGTCTTCATACTCCAAATTTCTCCTGGGTCTTGCTCTTTTAACAACTTTTCTATCTTTTCCAATATCTTCTTAAATGCAGTTTCCATCTACCATGACATACTAAAGGGACAAGCTCACGATCTAAACGTATTAATAATCTTTAAAAATCTGTTACTATGATGATGCTGTATCTGCTGTATTTCATTTTTCCCACTTTTTGTTTTGCCAGTATACCTCAGGATCAAAATGAAGTTTTTACCAGAACTGCTCTCATCCGCAGCACCCCCAAAACCTAATTATTATGGATAATATGCTCTCTTCTATTTTTCATCAGCATTTCAGTAAAATACTTTGAGCACTTGCTAGATCCTTTATTACTGTAAACTCCTCTATTTTGAGGCAGTAAATTGTTGAATTACCACCATGAGCAGTAACAGCTACATAGGTTAAAAAATCTTTGTTTAATTACTGAGAGTGGAGTCTCTGTCATCTTAACTCACTCCTCCCCTTGCCAGGGGCTGTCCAGCAAGGTCAGGGCATAAAGCTCAGTTTTACCAGCTGAAGCCCTGCTACTGTCTTTTGCTCCACCATAAACATCCCTGATTTTTATTTTCTGGTTATCTAGCTCCCTGAGTGATCCTCAGGGCTCCACATTCTACTTTGTTATTCTTTCTTCAAAACAGAGCCCATCCAGGCCTTTGATGGAGAATGATACCGGGCTCGTCACCTGAACAGTTAAATGTCTTCCCTGGACTTTTCTTTTTTCTTTTCTTTATTTGTAACCTCTCCCAGCATGCCTGGTGAATTTATGACACAGAGGTTGTTGTTAGGGAAAAAGCTGGCAGAAGTCTCAGTTCAGATCTCTCACAATCCACTCTGGTATTATTCTATATATACCTTCTTCCCTTCTCCCCATATGCTCTTAGCCCTAAAGTTTGAGTTGTCTTTTCATTCTAATTCTCAGCAAGGCCAGAACTTTCCTTCCCCCACATCCTGCCATTCTTCCTTCTAGATACATTTTCCTCTTTCTCATATTATTTGTTCTATCTCACTTGGCCTTACAGATTTTTCTCTCCTCTACCTTCCCCCTCCTCTTTTCTTTTCTTTTTATGGACATGATCACTTCCCATTCTGTATTATCATATAGTATCAGACTCAGACTATTTCCAGACTGCTCTCCACAACAGTCTCCTGGAAAATGCTTATCCCCATTAAATCCCATAAAAATGCTTTTTATCTCCATTATGATGACTGACTCTCATCAGTATCTAAAATTTAGGACAAAATTATCTCTGTTTTTCATTTGCTGTTCCATAACACATCATTGTCATCATCCTTGTCTCCCCCTCTCAGACTACAGTAGAAGCCTTGAAAGTATTATTTTTCAGTTGTATTTTATACCTTCTCAGAACATAACCAGAATGTCCTTCATCAAGATCTGTCAAGTGAAAGGACTGAAATCCAAAAACTTGTTTTAGTCAAAAGTGAGTGGTGCAGAATCCCATGTGCTTCACTGACAATTGTATTGTCAGGCAGAATGAAAAAATCATACAGAAGGTATTATTAATATCTCCATGCTTCACAGAGACACTGAATACTTATATAATTTCTGATTTTGTCACTTTCTGATTCTCCATTTCCTCTTTCTATTTATTCTACTCCTACCCGATCATTTTGATTTGCAAATACATCCTGAATTGCAGGTTTTTAATGTACCCATGTGCAGGTCACTGCTGTATCTCCCAGCTCCTTTTGCAATGTCTTCATCTCAGCAAACTTCACCTTCAGTGAGAATTTCTGAAGCTTGCTTTCCTGATCAGTTTTTCTGAACACTTCTATAATTAAGCGTCCTCTGATCAAATGGATTGTTTCTTTTTGCTTTTTCGGTAGGTACCCTGTGCTGCTACTGGGCACTAATTTATATTAAAGTCTTTTTGTGTAATTTTAAAATGTTGTTCTCTGAGGATCCTTAAGGGGAAATTTATCTCTTTATACGGAATAACCATTGTCTTTCTAAAAAAAGTTTCAGAAACCTAAGGGCTTGAATAAAAAGCAGTGCTCACGAATTATCCTATTTCTCCAACTTATGTTCCAGGAGGGTGTCTGTTCCAGCAATTTCTACTGATCCCATGCAACTGCACTGTTTCAATTAATCCAAGCATTTCTATCTAATTAAAAAATAATGAAATTTTTGATTAATTCTGTTTAAAAATGCCTTGTTTTTTTGAGTTTACTGCAGAAAATAAAACAGTTGTGAGTCAATGAAGTGGAAAATTGCTGTCTTATAAAGGATCTCAAAGGTCCAAAATGTTCTCTTATTTGCTGTTATCAGTATGTCTAGTAATTGCTTTTTGTCCAACTGTTAATAACGGGAGAAACAGACTTACAGTCTGGAGAAAAAGAGACAGCAATATGGATAAAATTAAAGAAAAATGTTTTTTTAAATTATTTTCCTACAGCATTAAACAAACAAATCAAAAAAAGTAGATGGATGAAAAAAAGCTGCATAAAACATTTAAAAGAAGCAACAGGTCACATTTAAAAACTAACATCTGTGGTCTTTAGTTACTTCAGGTCTTTGGAACAAAAAAGCGTTTCTACTAATTACAAGGATTTTAGCCACAAGCTACAGAAATTTCTACATAGCTTTAACTATAGAACAGCATTTTACAATGTTACCTGGCACTCAAATACACTTTAGATCAACATAAAAAGGAGTGTTACAAAATTGCTTTCTGCAACAAACCAACAACAGCACAGACTGAGATCACATCCCTCTTCCATGACTAGCACCCACATTCACAACTGAATTTTCCTTTGACATTTGGCTTTCTGAAGAGAATTTCAGGTTGGGGGATTTTGGTGGATTTTTGGTTTTTTGTTTGGTTGGTTTTTGGAGTTTTTTTCTCTGTATGGTTTTGGATTCTTCTCTGTTTTGTAAAGATTACCTGAGAAAAGCAAGGGGAAATTCTCCTATTTGTACACATATAGCCAGAATTTTATTTTCAAGAATAATCAAGAAATAAATACGAAAAAAAGAGTAAAAATTTAGATCGTAATTCATTCTACTGTCCAGTAAACATAGGCAGGGGAGTACCAAACAGGTGCTTTCCAGAACTAAATTAACATCTCACCTAGCTGCAAAATTATGGGATTTACTTTCCCTTCTTCAAATCCTCTATTTTTTCTGAACTATACGATTCAGTGTTCTACAGTATAGCCTTGCAACTGTAAATTCAGTTTGCACCACATTTGCACTCAGATGTTCTTAAAATCCACTGTAACACAGAACTAGGTATTTGAAAACCCTTCCTGGGGTTTACCAAACCTCTTTGATGCTTTCACCTTGTCCACATACATAAAATTTTTATTAAAAAGAAGGGCGATTAAGGCCATTTTCATAAAATGATAACAAGTTCCTGACAGATTTACTTTCCTTTCTAGGCAACTTTCCAGCAAAAGTCAACAGTTAACAAGAATTCTATATCTGAATTCATGTTGGAGGATATAACTCACTAATTAAGTGTTCCTTAAACATTTCAAGGAACATTCAGACTTTTTGACTGATCCACTCCAAGCACTGCTTGATAAAGAGATACTACAGTTGAGTGTAGCTGAATAAATTGAGGTTTCTTTTCTTTCTCAGGTATCCTCAATCCAAGTTCTAGCATCCTATTTCACAATAAAATCTTTCTTTAAAAAGAACTAAGTAATTTTCACAGCAATGTCCAATATTTTAAGATGTATTTCTAAATGCTGTGCCTTGTCAATCCTTCAATTTATTCACATATGAGTAGAAATGTTCAAGTACCTTCGTGCCCTCTGTTACTCTGATAAAACAGTTTTTTATTAAAAAAACTTAAGCCAGGAGGGTGCTATTCTTTGATGAATTAACACAGAATAATGGACTTCAGCAGTGCTGCTGTCATGCTCCTCATAACTTGTCCACAATCCCCTAGGTTTAACAGTGTCTAGAAATCTTCATGTTTATTCCTCAAGCATAGAGATGTCCCTAATAGATGTTCAAACACTTCAGAGAATCAGCATGAAGGAATTTGATGCTCCCTAACATAGCTGTACCAAAAGGTTTGATTTACTCAAACTCTGTGCTGCTACAACTGCAGGCACAGTTCCTAACTGACAATATGTGAAGGTTCACCTGCCTGCAAAGGCCACAAACACTCTTTAATCAAGATTATCAAACCAGACAAGGGCTGCAGCAGCAGTGCAATGTCTAAGCACAGTACTAATCTAAATGCTGGGTAACCAGGCTCTTCTCTCAGGAACTCTCCCAGGAATCACTCCAGCGAGCACTGATGCCTTTTGGAGCCCCAAATCTGTGGAATAGGGTTTCTAGGTCTCCCTTGCCCTGGACAACGATGTCAGTGCAACAGATCCAGATGTTTTATACACTCACACTCAATTCACTCATGCAATGGAACTTCTGTAGGATAGACCTACTCAAACTCAGGTATTACATAAAAGAGTTCACTATGATCAAGTCCATTATAATACAACCACGAGATGATTAAAATAACTTCCTACAGGTGCCAGATATCTGCCATCATGTTTGGATAAAATCAGGAATATCTTACTCCTTCCTGAGCTTCTAATGCGCTGCCTCCTCAGAATATGTCAAAACTGATAATCATGGCAGACATTTACACTTGATATCTTTATTCTCCCAGGAGCATCAACATCTACAAACTGCAGTTCTCACTGTTGTCTCCCTCTCCTGAACTGCCCTTTGTATCCGTTCATCCCCCACAGTCCTCACCTCCCCCAATATGTTGACACAGGGGAGTTTTAAAAAGAAATCAGAATGAAGTACATTGCACAGAAGGGAGATTTATTTTAGCCTAGGCACATAAGAAGAAACATTGAGAGAACTACTTGAATGCAAGAATGAAAGATCGGCTTTTATCCAAGTTGAGATACTTACTTCACAACATTTCAAGTCAAATAATTTTTTTAAAATGCAGAGTTAAGGTACCACAGTGCCTTTGTAGTCAAAAATTACAGAAACTATATTTTGCAGAACATTTTACACTGTGAGCACCCAAAGATTACAGAAAAAAATGGTCTATTGAGGAATATGTGGCATAATATAAGCCAACACCTTCAAAACTATCCATAAAGGTAGCTCTTTGAAAGGAAATAATATCTCATCAGCACAGAGGAAGTATTGATCTGGTAAATGGCAAAATACAGCATCTTCCTAACCTTTCACCTTCACTCCTGTCACTAGAGTATATATCCAGAATATATTTTCTAAAGTGTTTTTTCCTTCTCTTTGTGTTCCATACGATCAACACAATGCTTACTGTAATAGCAACGAAACAACCCATGCATCAAATTCTGACAGAAAACAACCTGGTTGTTTCAGACCAGATCATCAGAAAAATCTATGAAAATTCAGACCATCAGAAAATCTATGGGGGAAAAAAAATGCTTTATTCATGAAAGGAAATACAGACTGTATATCATGAAATGAACAATGCATGAAAATAATGCTCAATTACCAACCCCATGCAACTCTAAAAATCCAAAGTAGCAGAGAGCAAAAACAGTTTTAAAAAAGAGGCCAAATTACACCCAAAGCAATCTGAAAACTCTCACAGTTCTTCTTTGAGTTCTCTCCTTAAAAAACCAAGCACATAGAGGACACTTATTTCAACCACGTAAATTTGCACTGCAAGACAGTTTGTAATTTCAGATATTCTGCTCAAGTTTATAATGCTGCTCCTGTCTGACTTCAGACCTGCCTTATATAATAACCTTCATGTGATTCAGCATTTTCCAGTTTCCCAGATATCTCACACAGCTCCCCTCACAGCTCACAAATATCACTCTTCCTTCACACCCTTCTGTCTCTTCCTCTCTTTACCATCACAAATTCCAACAACTTAACTGATGACATCCAGCCCTATAAAAACTAAAAACTTTTTAAAAATTCCACAACAGTAAAATAAGGATATATGACTGGGTTTTTTGCCATCTGTATCTCTTTGGGGAAAAAAAATCACAAAGTATAACAAAACAGCATAGAAGTGTGACCAAAATACACCATAAACTTGCTATTCCTGACTGAATGGTTTCTTACAGATACAAGGCATTAAGGATGACAAGAAACAATAAATCCTCTCAACTGGAGGGAGGAGGGGAAGGTCTTTCTCTAGACCCAATCCAGGCAGCTTCCCACTGCCAACTCCAGAATAGCTTCATCTTCATCCTCATCCATTAATAAAATGAAATATGATCCACCTGTGATTTTAACCACTTTCAGTAAAACAGTTAATAGGTGGAAAATGGTTTTGGACAGTTTCAGGCTCTTTTTTGTGAATATCAAAATTAGCAAAATCTCCTAAGATTATAGGAAAAGAACCCCTTTGGGCTACTAATTTTTCAGGAAGCTCACAATGAGACCCTTCCCAGGGGAGGCCAACTTGGAGAAAAAATACTACTGGGTTTTTTGGTTTATTCTTGTTGTTGGGTTGGATTTTTAATTAGTAAAACTCTGAATGCTCTTTTGTCAACTGCAAACAATGCTCTTATGTTTGCAACTGGAACTGTTCAAAATAATCTCTGCATGGTAAAATTCTGGAGATATATACAAGAAACAGGTGTGTTAAAATATCACACATTGCATGTAAACAGAAATTTTATTGCCATCAGTGCTCTTGAGATGAAACTGCAGAACAGTCAAGAGTTTACATACATATATTTTAATTGCAGATAATATTCTGAGCCTGTAGAAATATATATATATATAATCATCTATTACCTATAGAAACCTACATAAAATCTATCTACATGAAAACAACCTATACCTAGAGAAATATATATATATCATCATTTACATTCCACCCTGAACTCTGAAAATGCAGGGAAAATAACTTAGTAATCGCTTACCACTTATTTTATTAATGAGCCATTGGAATAAAAACCAGAAAAAATAATTCCAGTCATAAACTATTTTGACATGCTTAATGCGAAAGAATACAAACAACACAAACTATTACAATTGATTTCTATTTAATTGATCGATTTCAACACTTATTTGCAACAATCTTAAAGTAGCTCTCCAAGAACATGTAAAGAAGAACTGATTCATGGTTTTGTTCCTGCAATTTGAAAACTGCAGGGGTTACTTCTGGAAAAACTCCTTCAATTCCAAAATGGCTCAGTGAAATATGGTGCTTGTACAAGTCCTGCTAGAGCAGGGGCTTTACAAGACAATACCAAAAATTTCCCTAGGATTGTCCAACTGGAGCTCTCCTTTATCTGCTATAAAACACTTATTCCAGTTCACTCATCCACCCTTAATTTACCTTCACCCTGCCTTTCTCCCCATCCTGTGCCCAAATGGGAGAAGCTGCCACAGCATTTTTCAGAGCATTGTAACAGTCCCTATAAATGCAAAGAACACACAAAATGTTGTTTCTGTAATGCCATCTCTATGTGGTACCAAGAGCTCTTCATGAGCCCTCCATATGAAAGATGCATTTATCCACACTTCTAAGGAAAACAGCTGTGAAGACCACACAAGTATCTAAGGTGTTCCATGCCTTCCTGCACCTCCCTCTCAGTCAGGAGCTTCAAATTATTGCATTTGACAATATACCAATGCTGACTCCTTCTGACAATGCCATTGTAAAAATTTTTTTCATTTTATTCATCTAAAGTCATGATACCTCTACTTACAGACACAATACCTCTAGTTACAGACAAGACAGTTACACTAACAGGATCTGCTCCCATCTGATGTAAGAATGTTATTTAAAATACTGAAAAGGACTTTAAACAATTTGGTGTCTGTGGAAACAAAAAGCAACCTGAGAACATTTTTCCTATTCCCAGACCAACGCCTGCACAGCAACTTTCAAGTGGTTCTGCTGCTCTCCAAACACACATCCAAGTATCTGTGCTGCATAAAAAACCCTGAAGAAATGGATAATGATGGTAAAAACCATTTATTTAGAACCTGTCAGCTTAATTAAACTGCCTTTTTAATACATGATGTGAAGACTTACTTTCACTGAAATTTATAATGAATTGGACATATAGGTGAACATTTACAATTAAGAATCAATTAACATGACAAAAAGTAACTGCAGGTAGATACTCCAAACTAATATTGAACAGAATCTACTTTAAAATTTTGAACAGTTACAGCAACACATGTAAAATAAAAAAAGTGCATATACAGACCTTCCAGTAGTCAGATTGTAAACTGTAGTACCTCTGGTATGCAGATAATGCTGTAAGAAAGAAAAATGAATGTTCAGTTTGTTTTGTTTCATTTTCTTTGAAGAAAAAGACAGAAATCCTTAAGACTCAGAATATACAACATTAAAATGATAAATGGCCTAATAAAAGTAACACTGCCATGATAAGTACACTGTTGTGGGCAATGCATTCCTTAAGATTATAATTTTGTTTTATGAAATGTCAACCCAAAAGTATATTTATTATTAATCTTACAAATGTAAATCAAGCAATATTTTAAAGAAAACCTATAACAAAGAAATAATTTGAAATTTTGGGATTTTCATCCTTGACAAAGCTATTGAAAGATTTAAAAATTTAATCATGTAGCTCATTTACCACACTCCCTGATGCCCTGTAATTTCTGAAGAACTGGTGAGGAGGGACATACAAAGAGAAATCAATTTCACATGGCCTTTCATTCTGTGAAACAAAAGCAAGCAGAAAAAAAAATAAAAGCTTGCATTTTATTCAACAGCCACGGCCAAGGCTAACCTGGAAATCAGAGCTAAGAACAGTTCTGTTCAACAGAATATTAGCTCTACTTAGCAACCAATTTCTCCAATCACTATTCCTGCATCTCTCTTCCTCACTAAAAATTCTGGTTGATTCATCTTGCCCTTGGGCTACCAGGCCACCTCAGACTAGAACACAAACCGGCTTTGTTTTTTTCTAAGAACATGGCACTAGGAACCATCAAAAATGCAGCATTTTAAGTAAAGATTCACTCAGTGACACAAAGATACTGATTTTTCAAGTGTTTGCTCCCTAAGATTTAAGAATGGAAAACATACAACGTGTGGAAACCAAACAACCAAAGAAAAAAACTTCAGCTCTGAAAAACCAAAAGCACTAAACAGATTAAGACATAAGAACTCTGTTTTAGGTGCAGGTTCTTTTCCTGCAAGCACCATGGATAAATCATGTCCATAAATGTTATCTCCCTTCAATGCCTGTCTTGCATATTCATTTTTGTAACTTGACAAAAGTTTTTGTGCTTAAGTGAAATAAGAACACACTCATAAAGACAGAACCTCTGCACTCATCTGTCCATGGACACTCACAACCTTTATCTGTAAACAGACACATCCTGATCCATGCCCATGAGGTATGGGCAAAATGCTTGTGATGCCAATTTCTAATTTTGATGTTCTAAACTGTGATTTATTTAGATGCCCAGATTAGAAAAATGAACTTAGAAGAGCACTCATTGACCACACATTATTAATATGCAATATATTTAAAATGCTCACATGCAACTCAGACAGACAAAATCACTCAAAAATCTAATCTAAGTTTTTCACAATTTAAGAAGACAATTCCTCCTCCAATCCCCCCCCCCCCAAAAAAACAGGAACAACACGAAGGNNATTCCTCCACCAAGCCCCCCCCCCCCAAAAAAAACTGGTACAAACTGAAGGATATGACTTCAGTAACAATGCCAAGTTGAAGAATGTTAAAACAAAGCATATTTTAGTCACATTCTGTAGTTATGTTTTAAAGGATTTTCACAATAAGATGAAATAACATCCTACTCCTCCCCAGAAGTCCTCCTAGATTCAAGTCCTCCCAGGTATCATTATTAAGTTTTCAACAAAAAGGAATAATTATCTTCTGAACATGGTAATGACTTTGCTTTCCCCAACAGGAACATGCACAAGCACTATGAAACAGTTTTGTAATGCATCACATCACAAATAAAAGGAGTTTTTTTCTTTTTACTCAAGCAGTACCTATCCCAATTTTAAGAGTTAAAGTATATTTTAAATGCTCAGGTCAACAGTACTATATTATGCAAGATTCAAAACACTGAGAACTTCTTATAAACTTTTTTTTTTAAAAGTAACTACTGCAGTCAACTGTACAGGGGATATGGATAAAAAGATGAAAAGAACATTAAATATGAGGCTAAGGATTTATACTGGGAAAATAAAAGGGAGAACATTTTCACTGTAGCTTTTTAAAATATAGGAAGTACCCACATAAGCATATTCATTAAAAAGGAGAGGTGGAATATGTTTACCTGTAACAGATATGGCACTTCTAGTAATGTTATAAAATGACAATAGTATTAAAAAAATACGTAAATAAACAGAAGAACTTAAAGAGAAAGAATAGGAAAAAAGAAAGCCAAAAGAAACTTGCCCTGAAAAATTCTAGCATCTCCATTTAACACAGGGAAGTTATTACAAAAGGAGTATTTTGCTCCACGACATTCTACCAGTTTTCTTTACTAAAAAGGATGTTTGGCTGGGATTTTCTTTTCTGACTCTCTTCCATTCTTCAATAAAGTTCAGCAACTTCCCACAGGAACAGCTGAAGTGATCATTTAATGTGCCAAGCTCAGTTACAATTAAAAACAAGCACATGGGAAGCATGGACTGCAGAAGTCTATTTATGTTTATATGATAAGAAGATAAGGCCTCCTTTCTAAGGAGCCACATTTCTCTTCCAGAGGAACAAAGAGGACACTTCAGTCTTTTTCAATGTCTGAAGTGCACAATCCTCCTGGTGGCTTCAGAAACCCCCAGAGATCCAGCCTGTTCTAGGCTAACAGTATTTTCTTTCTACTTAACTTCTTGCAGATGAAATGCTAAAATTCTCAGAGTTCTGCTAAAAATGGGTAAGGATGAATCACGGAGGGTTCTCTTAAACCAGAGTTAAATGTCCCTTCCCTCCTCAGAAAAGTCAGACAACTAAAAAGTGTTACTATGCACAATTTCAGTATTATCTAATGCTCAGCTTACAGTAAGCTACCTGTGAAATCTGATTTCAGCCCCTTTTACAATTACATTGAATACCTGTATTAAACATCTGCTCGATGAGCACTTAAGCTCTGCTGAAAAGTATTAAGGGAAAAGAAAAACAGGAAAAAAAGGATTCAAGAAAATGTTCTTTTTCCCAGAGCCCACATTAAATATTCCTAATCAAGCATATCCCTAAGAAGAATCTTGCATATAAGATGACAGAAATCAAATTATGAAAGCAAGATTTTTGAAATATGAACCAATCTAGATAAAAAGGAAAACATGAACCATGAATTTTGAACCCTATCATATTTCATAGTTCCTGAGTGGGTCATCAGTAAGCAGATATTTATCCTAAATTTTACGGCGTAGAAATTAGTACTTTATCTAAAACCTGAACTGTGGAACAACAAGAAACTTCTCCCTTAAATTAACTTTGTATCTACAAGAAATAAGTGCAAATCCCTCAAAATACAAACTTTATTCTAAAATAAGAAAAAAAAGAGCAACTGAATCTGCAGAGGCACAAGAATTTTACGTAAGTCCCTATTTGTAACACAGGGTAGGTTTTATCAGTGTTACAATTCTGACTGTAGGATGATATTTCCTGGTTTATTAAAAAAGCAAAATATCCCACTGACTTGGGTCATGCAGCACATTAGTAGTATTTAAAAAAACCAAACAAACCAATAACAAACAAAAATGAACAACAACCAAAAAAAATCCTAACACTAAAGGCTGAAATATCATTTTGTACCTTTACTTTTCATGCAAGACTGGTCATTCCAAAGTGAGACAATTTTTGTCACAAAAAGATTCTATCACTACTGTCCCTCTTTCAACCCCATTTCAATTATGATGTCCTTAAACATTATGAAATGAGTGCTTTGAAATCACTCTTAGGCACAGCAGGATTCTGCAGACAATCTTTTGATTAGGAACTTACTTTTGAGCTTTTTCAATTTAGAAGTTTGCCACTGAAATTCTTACACATACGGAACTGTATAAAGACAATAAAGGACATAAAACTTCTTTTTTTCTCTGCATGTGAAACACTCATGAGCATCCAGAAAATGCATGTCTGGACTGAAAGAACAGGAGTGAGTGTCAGCAGGACAACGCCTCTTGCCTCACTCTCAACTACATTTTGTAGTCAACCACAGAAAACTTAAAAGCACAAAACTGACAGACCACATTCAGATACCCAAAATAATACTCAACAATTACTAAAAGAAGTGTTCAGTTACCTATTTCCATCCTTCTGTCCTTTATTTAATTTCTTACTCTATCGGTTTACACTCTTGCTATAAACACCTCTCTCCAAAACCTGGCCATGTGTATTATTTTCCTAACAGGTAATCCTTGTGATCACGTTCTTGACATCCCTGTGAGTGGCAGATACAGCATTTACCACCCTCCCCGGAGGAGGGGACATGTACACCCCAAAGCTATACATAGCTTTTCAAATCAATCACCATCAGTTGTATTGCTTGATGAAAATAAAATGTTTACCTGAAACAGCTCCGAAAAGCAAAACACCACCTTTCTAAAAGAACTGCAACCACTGAACAGTAAGAATCTTCCTCAGCTCAGGCTTGCTTCTGAGTCTGTCTGTAAACCTCAGGTACCTCGTGCAGAGCTGACCCTTAATGAGTTCAGACATTTGGAGTCCACTGGTTTCTTCTCACAGGTTTTTAGTCACTCAGAACTACCCACTTTGCAATATGTATGGTTACTTTAACCCTGATAGACTTTATTATGTGGCCCCTAAGAGTTTGCCTTCCTCTCCTGCTATGATAGGACCAAGGGACATGTAAGAAGCAGGACATGGATAACACTTGTTCCTTATTCCCCCCATTTAACATTCCTTGGTATCATATAGAAAATAAAAAACAAATTTTACTTAATTACCACATATGTAGTTCCAGGATTTTTTTTTCATCTACTTAATTTCACAGAATGTTGGCAAAACTTAGTTTCAGTCATAAAATAAATCTCTCTCTGTATCCAAAATCTAAATGCTTGACCTAAGCAAACAAGGGAGGTGACAGTGGGGAGGAAAAATGTCTAGACTGAATGACAACCACCCATTTGTCACCTTTAGCACATTTCATCACAAATCATGCAGTGACAGAGGACGGCTTTTATGATCTGCTCTAACAAACCTACTTTATGACAACTTAAAACTTAAGAGGCCTTCAAAGTGATGAAAACATGGAGCAGTTTGTGTATTTTAGTGCTTGAGTAAGAAGAAAGTGAACTACATACTAACACCATCTAGTGGCATCTTGCAAGGCTAAATGTGACTAACACAAATCTTTGGCTTACTGAACTTAGAAACAGCAAGCTTTAATTTGACGACATACCCTGAAAAGAAAGCTTTAATACTCACCGAAGTTCCATTTAGAAAACAGTATGTTTTCTAAAACACAACTCTATTTTATTTTTAAACAAGTACTAATATTTCTTAGTGCTTATCTCATATGAAAACTAATAGTCAAATAGAAAATTAGCTGAAAAAGTGCACAAGGGAAGCTTGGAAAGAGCACATCTCTTGATTTAAATCTGACTCCTTCCAGGAAAAAAAAAAAAAGTCTTCATTAAACACCTGAGAGATATTTGCAGGCTGCAGGAACAGCTTATATATAGTTCAGGTTCTACCCACTATGGTGTTTTAACCCAGCAAGATGAAAACTGCTTTGCCATAAAATTAAAGACAGCAAAAGGTGAGAAAATTCCAAGGTTGAGCCAACAGAATTGACTTTGTTGGGTAAACACTGGCTGGATGGGCAGGTTCAGAGTGATGGGAAATGGAATTACATCCAGCTGGTGGCCAGGTGTGTTTCCCCAGGGCTCAGTGTGGGTGTCCCTCCTGTTTGGTATCTTTATCAACAACCTGGACAAAGGGATCCAGGGCTGAGGTTCAACAAGGCCAAGTGACAAGTCCTGCACTTGGGTCACAACAACTCGCCCAGGCTGGGGGAAGAGGAGATGGGAAGTGACTGGTGGAAAAGGCCCTGGAGTGGTGGTCACCAGCTGGATGAACAGGAGCCAGAGGGCCAAGAAGGCCAATGGCACCTGGCCTGGATCAGCAATAGCGTGGCCAGCAGGAGCAGGGCAGTGACTGTCCCCCTGACTGGGCATTGGGGTGGGAGGCCACATATCAAATCCTGCATCCAGTTTGGGTTCCCTCAGGACAAGTAGGACATTGAGGTGCTGGAGCATGTCCAGAGCAGGACAATGGAGCTGGAGAAGGGTCTGGAGCACAAATCTGATGAGGAGCAGCTGAGGGAGCAGGGGGTGGTTTAGCCTGAAAAAAAAAAAAAGGTGCCTGGGGAACTCTTCTTGTTGCCTTCTACAAACTACCTGGAAGGTAGCTGTAGTGAGGTGAGGCCTCGACCCATCTCTGCTTCCAAGCAACAAGTCTTGACAGGACACACAAGATGGCCTCAAGTTGCACCAGGAGCGATACAGATTGGGTATTTCAAAAATTTTCTTTGTGACAGGGTTGTCAGACATTGGCACAGGCTGCCCAGGGAAGTGGTGCAGTCACCATGCCTGGAGGTATTTTAAAGACATGCAGATGTGTTGTAGGGGGACACCGTTCAGTGGTGGCCTTGGCAGTGCTGAGTTAATGGTTGGACTGGGTTACCTGAAAGGTATTTTCCAACTTCCATGATTCTACAATTCTGTAATAACCCAAAAAAATGTGGAAGTGAGAGCAGCAAAATGCCACTCAGGTCTTTTGTTTTAAGGCCTCAGGCAGATGCTGCTCTCTGTTTCCTCCAGAGATTTGTACTGAAAGAACCAAAGAGACAATCAAAGAAGCCTGAAGCATGTCTTCCTTTTAACACAGAATGAAGGCTGACATACAAAAGCAACACAAGCATAGATTTAAGACAGAAAAATCATCAAACAGTCCTCTAAGAAATTTTATTTAAAACTTCATATCCTCATCTGGAAATGTAAAGCAGCAGCAAAGTAGCGTGAAGCCCACTGTCCCAAAATGTATTAAATGTGAAAGATATACAAGAGTTTGACAAGAAGTTTACAGTTACAGAATCCTTTGGATCTTGAACTCTGTGAAAGTCTTATGCTGAGAACCAGTGAAGAAACCCAACGGATTCTCATCAAGCTCAAAAATCCTTCCAAGAGTGTATTACATAAAAAAAGACTTTTAACAGTTAAGTGTTTATTTAGAACACTGTCCAAAATGAAAATTTTCAGACAACCAGTCAAAAACATGGCCCTGATATATATTATAATAAAATTGTCAACTGCTAATCTCTGCTCCACATATACACAATTTATAAAGAACATTTTAATGTTCTAAGCTTCCTTCTTTCTACAGAAATTTCACATAATGGTTTAAACTACCTTGAAATTAACCAACCAAAATTTCTCTCATCTTCAGGATTCTATTAAATAGCTGTAAATAGAAGCAACTCAAATTCTACCAGTTAGTACCAGTTACAAAGAAAATGAAAAACCTTAAACCTAAATATTATTTGAAACAGTCATCTCTTCCTTGTCTCATTCAAGCTATTAAATTCATTCTAGTTCTTCAGGACTCATCAGTAAGACACGGAAGCCCAGCAGGAATTAGCACAATCCTATCCATGCTGCAAAGTTCTCCCTCACATTTTATAAAGCTACCACTGCTGCTACCCTGCACCTCAGAGCACAGCACATGAAAATGCTTCCCAATAACAATACTTCCTTTCAAATTCCTGAAAGACGTTAACCACCACAGAGAAATTCCCTACAGAGCTGGAATTGTAAATACAAAAGAACACATATACATTGTTGAATTTGGGAGTTTCTCACAACCAAGCAACTTTACAAAGGAACAATCAGAAAGTGTTTAAATTTTGGGTTCAGGTTGCAGCGTAATAAAAGAGCTGCTCAATTAACATTGGGGGGGTGTTTTAGTATGGTTTTAAATTTTAGATTAATGATTACTAAAAAAATGCCCCTGAACTAACAAACACTCTCTTATAAATTAATTAAAATGTTTTTATATTAATATTTTTTACAAAGCATTCACCATCTATAATCAAAATAAATACTGCTAAAACTGTTCTGACATAGAACATTTAAAAATGAGACTACCACTTGAGTACAACCATAAGAATTATTTCAGTACAGTACCTATTGTAACTGTAATTTTAGTAACTGTGGTACAAATAATTTCATGTTTTTCTCAAATCATTCATTCATTAACTGCATCTTCTATTTTCAGGAATTTTGCTTAGAGAACAGCAATTCAAGGAGACAAATGATTAAAGCACATCTCCATTTGTGCCACTGTGAGCTGTCCTCCAAGTCACAGACTGAACACAGTCAATGCATGTGACCCTTCTGCAAAATAAAGATTCCCTAAGGAAAACACAGATGATGTCAATCCACGAGCTCATTAAACAGCTGTCAATTAGAACTCAAGCCAGCTAGAACCCAAACCTTAAAACATCACTATCTGCACTCCTTACTGCTTATGGAAACCAGCCAACTATCGGTGGAACTTGTGTTTCTTTCAAGACCAGAGCACAATAATTTGGTTAAAAACCCGTCTGTCCCGAGGAATCCAGTAGCAAACCATTCACAGGTTCACACCAGGAGTCCTAACTGGATTCAGAATGCTCCCAGCATCCAAAGGCCTCCATGACAACCCATCCGCCTCCTTCAGCAAAACCTCAAGGCTGAGGTTTCATGTTCTGGGGCAACTGCACGGCATTTTTGTGCAGGGTTATTTTTCAGTTGGATCAGTTCCCTACACAGCTGCAGGCTCAGCTGTGCCAGCACAAAGAAAGCAGGGGTCCCACTCAGGGCCTGCCCAGGCAACAAGAGGTTTGGGAACCTCCGAAACAATCCAACAGCTGGGGAATAGCTGCCTTGTCAAAAAAGAAAGGAGGAACAATCAGATTAGAGTTAAGACAATTCTACTGAGGAAATGAAATAGCTTTCACCAGGAGGAGCCAATGTTCCCATCTGAGGAGATCCCAAAGCTGAATTCTGATCAGTCGTGATCAATACGATAAAAGCTGAACACAGAACCCACCCTGAACATGCAGGCAAAGCCAAAACCAATCCATCTGCAATCTTGGTGGTAAGTGTCTAAATACAAGTCAGCGTCTCACTGGATTCAAAGCCTGCAAAAAGGCTGATCCCTTGCATAGGACCTTCTCCTAACAGCAGCAGAATGCTGATAACACAACAATTCCATTCCATGGCTGCAGAGAAAATATTTAGCTATCAACAGCAATTCAAACTTACTGCATTTCGGGAAAACTGCAACCTGCAGAGCAGCTTCAGATCTTTTAAAGGCTAGCAGTGGCCCTGATACTCCAGTCTAAACTCAGGTATAACAGTGAGAAGAAAGAACCTCATCCAGTTATTTCTGATGCGAACTTAAAAATTTTCTTGGAGAAAAGTACTTCTTTTTAAGGAAGAAAAATGAAAGCACATTGATTTTGGAATTCAGCGGCTACAAGTGACAGAAAACATACTGCACTTTGAGGGAACTTACAATATTTAATAGATTTCATTAAAAAAAAAAAATAAAGTTAAATAGACTTCAGCATCAGACATCAGCTTACTGCACATTCAAAAGTAGCCTGCTCCTCACTGATACTCTCTGAGTACATGCAACAAGGGCAGCATTAGCACCAATAATGTGAGTTTCAATGATGCAACCCACCGTGACTTTTTCTCAAGATCCCTCTTATGGTGGGGATAAGTCCTAAATCTTACTAAGAAATGACCTAGAGTCTCAGTACATTCAGAAGAATGTATTAGCTACATAAAAACACTAAAAACATGCAACAAAATGTACTCAGCTGCATGATCCTTCACTGCCAATGTATTTGTGAAAAAATGAGACGGATCTAAATAGAATAAACTACCAACACGAAACCCAGATCTGTCACTCCAGCATTGCTTCATCTTGACCACAGATCCCAGTTCTACAGTCACAATTCATTCTGCTCTGCACAAACTTTACTGCAAGCATTTTTAAACTAAGAACACTATTACTTCTGCCTTTATAAAAAACACTTCATACATTATATACAAAGGTGCATGCATTTATTGAATTTATTTAATTAAGTAACAGGCTTTTAAGGGAAAAAGAAATTGTGAAGCATTATAAATATGGCTATTCTGTGATATTTTATTAATTGCATCCTATTTATAAACACACTGATTTCTCCATAACCTTGTCCATGACTAAATTCAGACTACACAGATTTATGGTTCTGAAGACCATGCTCCTTCAGCATTTTACACTTCTGGAACTTCAGGATTTAAAAACTGGGTAAAATATATATTAGTGACATCAAAACATTCTGAACACTCTTTACTTTTCTGTTCTATATCATATAAAATTTACCGATAATGCAATTAGAATGTATGATAATTAAAGTAACAAAATTCATATCACCTAATTAGATTTATTTTTACTTTGTAACAAAACACAAGCATTCGACTTCTTTCTAATAGCAGTAGTCAATTAGTTATAGAACACCTATGACTTTCTGCATCGAGGGTAATAGTCTTACAGTCTTTGGTACCAGAGTTCAAAAACTGTAGTGAACAGGAACACAGGTCCCTCACTTAATTTAAAAACTCCTTTAACTTCCCTTTTTACATCAATGTCATGGGTTTTGTGTTGGCTAAATTGCTAGTGCACCCAACAGAACAATTTATTTTTTATTGTTACGGTTTGTTACATTTTATTTTTAAAATTCCTCCAGTATTTTCTGTTTTCAACTACTACTATACTTCTTTGAAAATACAGATACATCTTTTTTTTTTAATACTCCATAACTAACAAGGTTTTTTTGTCTTCTTGAGGCTTTTATTACGATTGAGATGTGACTTTAAACAGGCATCTAAGAAAGTATTAAGTACTTTAATTCAGATTTTTAATGGCTTAATGTTTCTTCTCACATCGTTGTGCTAATGCTCTTTTACAGTTCTGGAGAACTGATATTTTCAACCATCAGTTAGATTTTTTATGCTTGTTTTTAAAACCATATGCAGAGTACAGGGCAGATGCCCCATCAGTAAACCCTGCCTCTGATCCACAGCAACACCTGGTCCTGTCACTCATAACTGTTATCAACTAAAAAGCAGAGTTAATACAGGTCAGTCTATAATCCTGGGCTGGTTTTGTTTTAAGTAAAATACATCCAGAAGGTCACACTGCACTTACACCTAGCTTTATTAGGGTAATGAGAAAGAGTGGTGTAAGTTTTTTTTGCAGAGGAGTTGGCAGAATTTTCTTCAAATGGAAGCACCAAAGGGTCAGACTATTCTCCACTAAATTTTAGAGACACCATACTGCCATGTCCCCTGCAGGTTTTCCCATGCCTCTGGATTTGGAAACACCAGTGGTTGTATCTCACTCATTGGATGGGATAGGGTACAAGACAGATGCCTCCATCACCCAAACCCTTCCGAATTTACAGACTGAATTTAGATACCTGCAAATTCTTCCTGAGCTGTATCAAATCTACATGTTTCTCACTTTAGCAATGAAGGTCCCAGGAAGCCAGACTCACACTGTTTAATGTCAGACAGAGAACCAGTGGACCCACAGACACTGCTATCAAGCAGCCCACAGCCAGCCTGAGTCACCAAGCAGTGTTTCTGAACTACTCTCAGTTATAACTCATCTCCCTGTTTCTGCATCCCAAGGAAACTGCAAACCAGTATCTTTGTGTTTGGAAAAAGGCGTGGGGTGGGAGCACACATTTTCAGGGTGGGGGTGTTGTTTGTTTCCCTACACAAACAGAACTGCATTCATGTTAAAATTAAAAAGCAATGACAATGAAAAAAGACATCTCATGGAAAAAAAAAGTAAATGTTCTAACCTGTTCTCACTGACACCCCCCCCCAATCACTGAAAGGCAGGCAGCCATCAGACACACTGTTTTGGTTGGGTTTTTGTTTTTCATTAAAAAAAAAAATTAAAAAAAAAAAAAAAAAGAATAAAGTTGTTTTTGTAAATACATCACCAGTCTTAATTCTTTTATGGGCTCTGAAATACAGTACAAATCAGGAAAACAGTGAATTAGCCCAATGTTTTGTGTCCTACACTGAAGAACAATTCCCCAAAGACATTTATCAAAAGAACTAAAAATTCTTACCTTTTGGATAATCTTCCAATAAGAGGTTGAAGTGACCTAACTGACAAAAGAAATCAGACTCGACCTTTCCTTCAGCTTTCAAAATTAGCGATTCATAGCAGCGAACAGCCTGGGAAAAAGAAATACAATGTTTTCAAAATTCTGTATTTTACTAAAGCAAATAATATTTTTTCTGAGAAATAATACAGTTTTTTATCAGCTTGAAAGACAAGGCCTACAAACACTCTCAATAACAAAATTCAGCATCACTTTTCAAAGAAGAAATCTAATATTTAAGAACAGATTTGGAAGCTCTACTTCACTGATTCTACTGCAAATTGGCAACAAATGAACAACAGAAATTTTCTCTGGTTTACCTGAGGACATTTTATTTCCCCAACACAAAACAAACCTCTAGCTTACATGACAATTTTTAATTTTAAAATCAATGAAATACAAAAGGATTGATTTCACTCTTTCCAGTCTGCAAGAAAGAAACCTCTCTGACTTTATTCTCATTGTGTTGCTTTTCTCACTAAAGAAATAATTTTTCATTTGTTATTTCACTCATTTTTGCTAAACTGAAGAACACACTACCTCAACAAGTTTCCTGATGCAATTTATGCATCTTCATATGTGTTTCCCAAGATCCAATTCTTTTCACACCTATCATGTCATAAAATAATTTACTTCCTTCTACTGTAGCCTAAGAAAAGCTAAAGTCAGAAATATAATCCAATCAGAAATTTATTTCAGTTTGAGAAAAACTGCCCCAGAAGTTTTTAAGTGACACACACAGAAGCAAAGAATGTTCTGTGCTATGAACACACATTTTTAACAACTGAACTGACACCTTCTATTCACCATAATTGCCATGATCTTTAACCTATTACATCCTCAGCTCATGACCCTATATATCTCCTGATCCTGTTTACACTCTGGAAATGAATAAATAAATAAATAAAATCACTTCCCCAACTTTCTGAACTTACTAGCCCTTGAATTGAAGAAGTTGAACATACTTGAATGAGAGTGAAGGTCCTTCAGACCAGCACAGTTCTCAAAAGCCAGACAGACTTCCAACAAATTCTAATTCCAGCTGGTTAATCTGTGACTTTCACCTGATTATGGTGTATGTTTCAAATCCGGTTGCAATTATGAACTCCTTGATTTTATTACATCACAGTAATCAAAAACCGTGGGTCTCTTCCAACTCAGCATATTCTGTGATTCTGCGAAATGAGGACCTTTCTTAAGAGATTTTATTAAAACTCGATATTTAAAAGAAGGGAGGAAATCAAGCTCAATATTTAAATCAGTAACCTTGCCCATGTTTTTAATTTACTTTGAGTACAGTTTTATTACTCATCAAAATGAGAAACACCAAAAATAAAATGAGGAAATGTTAGGAAATAGTTAAAACACATCTGTGGAGAACCCAATTACTGACCTAATCTGTTCCGAGTGGGTTGCAGTTTGTACCCCAAGAGACTGAGGTGTATCACATACTTTCACCTCCTTCCAAGCCCAGAAAAGCTTTATTTTATGGCTTTTTTCAGAGGCAAAGTTCCAATGAATCAAAACAAAGCTATGCTGCTACAGAACTGTGGGTGTACATGTGGTATTAAAATGATTTAATAAAACATGAAATATGTTTACATAAATTTAAAGTACGTATTTCAAACTGTAGCTATTTGGCCATGTTCTGAAGATACCAAATTTAGATCTGCATTTGCCTCTGCCTCAAAGATCTGCTGCACTTTTCCTTCATGAGCTGCAAGCCTTGCCATAGCAAACTGCAGTGGAAGGACTGCAATTCTTTTCACCACGGATCAAAGCTACTACTCCTTTAATTTTATTCCCGTCACTATGAACACCTTCTGCAGTTAACCAATTCTCCATCTAAAGAATATAATCCCTAAAATCAGAAGCAAAGCACACAAGTCTATAGCACATTTCTTAAGATTAGTATTTGCGTACGTATGACTCTTTAATATCAGGTTCATCAGCTGAACCCATCTGCAAATATCTTAGTGCAGAACCTTGTTTTTGGCACCGTGCTTCCTCTTGCCACTTTCTGGTCTCATTTCTTGATTTGTACACATCATAAAATTTTTGCAGGTGCCCCTAACGTTACTGTTACACGTTGATTTGTAGATAGGTTTCTCTTTTTCTGATTATTTGCAATACCTGCTACAGCTGCTGAAGAAAATAGTAATATTCTGATATTTTCTTAAATTGGTATTTTGTCTTTTGGAATTCAGAGCATACAGAAACTGCCACCACAACAGGTAGCCTACAATAAATACTGGAGAGGAAGCTAGGGTTGTTCATTTCCTGAATTAGGCTACAGGTGTTTAAAGAGAACTTGACTTTATGAACAAATGTAACAGGATTTTTCTGTACAGATGTTCAGGGAAATTATAAATCACACACACTTTACATTTAAGTGTTTGGGGATCCTCAGTGTTCCCACAGCCCCTTTTTAAGTAAATCCTCATTAAAAGACATCACACATATCTGAAGCACTGTCTGTAGTAGGGATGTAAAAACCTGTGCCCAGGCCTTTCACACAGCTCAGAGCAATTCTCAACAAGGTGGATTTTCCCTCAATGTTAGAACACAAACTGAAGATACTGCTAAGCCATCTCACTGATGCCAGCACAAAGCAAGGCCTAAGACACCAGAACTTCCCCTTTCAGCCACAGTTAACTGTAAGTTATTTGTTCCTGTAAGCGTAACTCAATTACACCATTAAAGCAAACCCTCTCTGCTGACCTCTAATCGGTTTGCAACATAACCAGCAACACACTCCTATTTATGCAAACTTAGCTTGGGAAAGCAGTTTCAAATAAGTTTTTTTTAAATTCTTCCAGCACATCCTAACAAAATGAAACAGAAACTGAAAGCAAGTGTTACTTCCTTGGCGGAAACACCAAGTCAGCCCCCTGAGTCTCTGGAGGAAGAGCAGGTTGGTCTCTGTGTGGCTCTTGCTCTTCCCAGTAGTCAGGGCAGAGTCACCAGGCAAAGACTTATGCAACTTTGGTTTTGGTCAAGAAACCACCTTCCCCACCAGACCCATCTACAAAGATCTTTAGAATGTAACAAATATTTTTCTGCACAGGTAAGAATTTGTCTCTGTTGAATGAATGGATGTAAAAGGGAGGTCACAACTGCACATATCTGTATATGTTTTCTTAGAAGGAACAATCAAAAGATCTCATTTTAGTGGTTCTTTAACTGCAAAGGCCACCTATGGCACCACCTGTGCAACCCATTTAAATTATCCTGAGACACAAAGAATTCTAAGGAAGTTAAAAACCCCTGAGGTTTTTAAGCGTTGTTATTTCTCCATACTGTATGGATCTCTAACTGCATTCAATAGAGTCAGCCTTGAGAATAGCCAGTATTGACAAATTAACAAGAAAGAGAAAGACCCTGAAATGAAAAGGAAGATTGCTACACAACATCGTACACTTCCTTCCCTTTGTTCAAGGCTACAAGAAGATAAAAGGGAAACCTGCAGAATTTAGGAACTTATAATAATCACCCACAGCTGCCTTGCAGTGTGGCAGCCAGAGCAGAAGCAGGAAACCAATGCAGGAATGGCTGCACGAAAAGAAACTGGCTTATATGACACTGAAAAAGTAACAATATTCGTGTTGTTTGAATGGCCACCTTCAACTGAAGTTACACACAAATTCCCTCATTACATCATAGTTCATGACTGGGAGTGTCCTGATTGCACAGACTCAACTATCAATTCTTAGAACACCTTTAAATACAGTACAGTGAAGAAAAAGGCTTAGTGTATTTATCACCCACAAAAACTAGCAAACAAAATCCGTTCACAAAAGGAAGAAATAATTCTAGAATCACCTTTAAAATGTATTACCAGACCCTTCTATGTTCCTTACTTATCATTTCAATGGATAAGGAACTGGATTATTTTTTCCCTCGGTTTTAAAACCATTCCTTCCCCACACTACCAAAAAAATCAACCAAACAAAACCAACCCCATAAACTAAATGCCACTTTTGGCCATCATTAATATGATGCCATTTGATGAAGGAAAGACCCTAGAGTTGAGACTATGCCATAACAAAATAAAAAATATATACCCAACCCAAACAAATCTAACTGATAAATCCAACAGATAAAACCAGAATTCTAAATATTGTATACAGGAGTCACTGAAACATTACAGCTCTGCTTTATAAATACAAAGGGCAATGTTATTTCTAGTTCAATTAATATGAAAGAAAAAACTTTACCATTATCATTGCTTGCAATTGTTTGCATTTTACAGCACAAATTCAAACTACTCAAACAACTGTACTAAAACAGAAGGAAAAATAAATCAATACAGCTTGTTCAGATTGTTTCTGAAGAAGATAATGCGATGTTATCCTTTCTGAATCATGACAAGCATAACTGATCAAAATGAAACTAAGCAGGGCTAAGCGGCCAAACATGACAAAATATTAACTATTAGTTCTTTATTATATTAATGATATGAAAATGGAGGAGTATACTGACTCAGCAAATTTTTACTTAGAAGACAGAAAAAAACCCTGGCAACTACAGGAAACCAAAAAGCCAGCAATCTGGATTGTTAACATGGCAACAACTGGCACTAACATTGAGTGAAAGAAATTACTTGAATTTTACTGGGTAATAAATTAACTGCTCAAGAAAAACACAGCATTTCAGTGCAGACAATATAGTGCAAAGTCACAAATTCAAAGCCTCAGGAAGTTCCTAAACCCTTCCATTTCACAACATAAAACACTATTGTATAGGTAGATAAGCTGGGGGAGGGTGACAACACCAAACAGTCGCTGCTTCTTTCTTGTGCCTCCAGTGACCCAACTGGATGGGCTTAGTGAGCAGGTAATGAGAACAGATATTCCACATGAAAATTGGAGAGGGAGACATCAGCAGTCTCTTGACAAACAAAATACATGCTACAATAATGGTTAGAAACAGAAGGTTAATTAGCTCATATTTTATCCTTCTGGAAAATAAAGTAACTACTACACGGACAGTATTAGCCACAGAGGCGACAATCACACATCTACCACTGGTCAGCTCGAGGGGCACCTAGAGACCAGGAAAGCACAAGTGTGTGTGTGCTGGGCTCTTTCTCCCTCCCTCAGGACCGCTGAGGAGACACTGAAAACCTCATTTTCCCATCCCTTCCCCCTTGCCACAATTCACCAAAACACACACGTGATTCACTAACAACAATGATAACAATTTGCTACCGCCCAGAGAAGCTCCTGGTGAAGTTCCAGCTCCTGCTCTGCAGCAACAGGGGTGTGAGCAGGGCTGGCTTCAGCTAAGCACGGAGAACAAAAGACAAGCCTGAATTCCTCAGAAGTTAAAACTATTTTTCTCCCATCAGTGTCTGGCTGGATATGTATCACCTTCTGAGCTTCAGATGATTTACAAGAACATCTCATTTACTTCTGCAGAGAAAAGCACACCATTCTTATTTGACTGAAGATAACCTAGATTAATGCAGCAGATCCTCCACTGAAGGCTCTCATTATGTATTGGCACAATATCCTTAACTTCCTTTACTTTCTTATTCAATAGCAATTCCCACTACAGCTTTCAAAGCTTCTTTATATGCTCTGTCTTTGCGATGCTCATATTCTGTTATGAAATTTCTCTCTCAATTTTGCACATTTACTCTCCTTGTATTTCATGTATGGACTCTACTATTTCAGAAGCCTCAGTAAGAGTGCTGAAAGTACAGCTTGCTGGACACAAATTTGCTCAAACCCCAAAACATTCACGCCTCAAGAAGGAAAAACATGAACTGGTCTCTTCAGTAACTTCACTCTTGCAACATTTCTACAGCATATTGGAATGTTACAAGCTTATTCTAGTCTGCTAGTAACACTTAGGATCAAAGTCTTCATCATTTCAGGAACAATTAGTATAGAACAACAGAAACTGATCCTCCTCAAACATGTCACAAGAAATCTATCATCAATTTTGGCTAATTTATTTTCTTATGACGAATGCTTCATGAAACAGGATACAAGAATAAACAGTGCAGGCAATAAAGAAAAGCAGCTGCATACATGAGCTACATGCACAGCCTAATGGCCAGAACTGAGATTAATTTTCTTTAAAAGCCACTACTGTAATCTAAGACTTCTGTGCTTCTAGATTATACTGAAAATGTAAAAAATATTTTTTGTTCAAATGATGTCTATGGTACATGAGAGATTACAGCATAAGTAAGGTCAAGGTTGCTAAGCTTACAAAGGAAAATTAACATGAACTCAATTATTGAAAACTGGGGGATATTGCTTCATAAAAAGCACCAAACTGCAGAACAGAATACAAAACAGAATACATGCAAATCAATGATTAAATGGAGAAAAGTGACATTTTAGCAGAGTAAAAAAACCCAACCTGCCTCCCCTGAATACAGAACACTTGCAAGACATTCTTGACAAGTGTTTTCTGTCAGACAGATGCAAACTCAATAGTTTACATATTAAAAATAGTTTACATACATAAAATACAGGAAGCTTAGTCCTTTGCAGCTGACAGTGCCCATAACCAACTGGATTTTAATAAAAAATTGTTGACTGAGGCTCATGTGGTGAATCACTCTGCATTAAATCTGAGCCCACCTGGAAGATGCAACCCTCTCATAGTTTCTTTTAAATACAGTCAGACTTACAAATACCAATGTCTATGTACATATACACACACCTACATGATTTCTAGAAATTCTAAATTATTAGCAAACAAAATAATCTCTATTCTCTCCCTAAAATATTTCATAATCAATGAAATCTGGTGACTCCAGAGATTATGGCAAATTTTATATGGAATTTCATCATTCAAATTCCTTTCTAGTTAATGTTTACAGAAAAACCTAAACAAACATGCAATTTTTTTTTTCCAAGTGGTGGTAGATTTTTCATAGGCAATTGGAACATTATTTTTATCTGAGACTATAGGAAAAACTTTTTGGCTATTTTTTACCACAGTAAATCTATTTCAAGTAGAATTGCAGCACCTTAATTTAGCAATTGTTCAAGCTCATGAATAGTTCACAACACACTAAAATTTAATACCACTCCATCTGATTTTATTCTAGCAATTCTCACCTATACCAACATAGAACATAACAAATGAGGTGTGGCATGTCATACTTCAGAACATTTAGATAGCTAACACTGATAGACAAGCTTATTTTTTTTTTTAAACGTTAAACCAGTTTTATCTAGAGTCTGTGGAGTTTCACACAGATTTTGAATAAGATGTGATACAACAAATAGTTGGTTTTGGTTTTACTGGGTAAATTATTTTGGAAATATAATTAAAATTAACACAGAAATATACAACCAAACACAAAAACCCGTCCACAAATAAAGCCAGAATGTGCATTAATAGCTGCCTGTTTTACCTAAGGAAAAAAGGATCTGAATAACTTATTTATGCAAATATCTCTGGATCTGGACACAAGTCTTTGGAAATGCAACACTGCCTATCAGGCACCAAGCATAAGAATGACAATGAAACAAAGAATAAAGCAGCTTGAAAAAAAGAGGAATTAAATAAAGAACAATGTACATACATATACACAAGACAGTATCTACCAAGACTGACAACAAACATGTATTTGTGAAAATACCTAGACTAAACAGAATGATTTTTCTGTGTTGTTTAAATACAAGGCAATATAAATAGGCAACTATCAAAAAATAGTTAAAAGCTACAACCAATTGCTCTTCTCTGCTAAACCTTTCCAGTCTAAACTTCAGTCTCAGAAGGGTTTAAGCACTAGAGATAGCCGGGTACTCAGAAATAATATTGCTGGTAGCTTAGTCTGAAAATATAAGGAAAAGATGATTTATTTTAGAAGAATGGAAGTGAAAATGGGTCAGGAGCTGTTTCATAAAGAAAGTGTAAAAACTAATGCTAATAGGGTGGGAAGTGTGGAATTTTCAACACCACAGGAGATACAAAATTGGTAAAGGCACATTAAGACACAAAGGATAAAAAAAAAATCTAGACAGAATGAACCTCGTTTTAAATACTGAAATATCACTATTTCAAGGAGTCTCACAATGCTGGTACTTTTAAAGACACCACAGCCAGTGCAGCAGAAGATCCCATCCTAATGACTTTCCATCACACCACTGAAATCTCCCATATAGCTACAGTCCACATATCACATTCCTTTTTCCATAGCCATTCATATTTTCTCCTCTGTGGCTGCTTAATTATGCTTATACAATTATGCTCACATACAAAAATGAGCAACACTGGAACATAACCAAATGTGCATGAAAACCAGCCTGCATAGAAAAATGTTTTATGGGAGAACTTTATGTGCAGAAAACACCTTGAAAAGCACAATAATTCCCATCAAGAGCTGTAACCCTTGTCTGCTACTACCAGCAAACACCAAGCCTTATCCCTCACCTTTTCCCCCCTCATGTGGCAATCTGAACGAAAAGAAATTGCAATGAGGAAATAAGGGAATTACAGTCCTCTGGATACATTCCACAGTTAATGAGCAGTACCACTTCTGAATGGCAGAGCTGGTGAACCTTATTTCAGGAACAAATAAATGTCTTATTTCTGCTATGTGAAAGTAACAGGTATATTCATAGAGATTTCAGATTTTACATTTATTCACTACAAAGCCCAAGTTTAAATTATTTTAGCTACTAGTATGCATTTGCATCATAATGTGCACTAAACACCAACTAAAATGACAATACACTCAAAACAGTGCTTGGGAACTGGCCAGCAGAGTCTTCTGGTAAGTAAAACCTCATAGTGAATTGTCACAGGCAAAACATCCTGAAGACTCCTGGAGCTGCAGGGTGAACAGCCATGCAGGTTGTCACCACAGATTTTTTCATTAACATTTCCCTGGAGCTGCATATAAGACCTCCTTCTTGAATAATGCTTCCCAAGTCCTATCAAATTTGACATCCAATATACAGATGAACATTAAAAAAATACCAAGTGGGAAAACATTTATGATGAAGCTTAATGCCGATTCTCCATCTATCTTGTATGTATTTACACTACTGAACTAGAAAACAGAGACAGTTTCAAGTACAGCAGGTCAGAAACTAATTCTATTATAGGAGGGAAATGGGATGCACAAAAAATTCACAAGAAACTCCAGCACATTAAAACTACCTACTAAGGACCTAAATCTAGACAGATCAAGATTCAAGACTTCACTTTGTTTAAAACAAAGATTTAAACTTGAGTTGTCCATACTCATCACAAGTGCCATAGGTATCAGACTCCAGACACAACTTCACTTTTAAGCCAAAAGTGACCACGATGATTCTATGCAGGACAGAGACAGAATGACAGACACTATGCTTCTACCTACACACATGTGGAGAACTCTTCCAGCCCTCCTTTCCCCATCCACAACTACAGTATGACCTTGGGTAGAAAAGGAGGATTTTGTGATTTGGAACAAACAGCTGGATAAAGAAAAATGCAGTCCATTAGAGGTGGGTACTGACTGAAGTGTTTGGGCAGACCACCATCTGTCTTGGCCAACAAACAGACTGAATTACGAGCTCTCAGTTCCATCATGATGATGATGCTCCTTCCAACAGAAGGATCTACAAGGAATCTTTTATACAATGCTCAACTGAAAAAAGTACAATAAATACCCCCTTCTGTTGAGCTTTTCACTCACCATATACCCTGACTACTTAAAATACAGTACTCCAATACTTATGCACCAGAAGCTACCAATTCAAAAAGTCACACGTAACTCCTTATAATGTAATTCTAATTATAAAAAACAAAAGGTTAAACTGTAGTTCAACTTTAACAGCAGAGGTTAAAAATTATGAAATAAATGAAAATTCAAAATTAGCTTACTCATCTTCAAAACATCATTAACTATAGATTTTATGAGTTTATTTAAAAACTGCCTTAAAAATATGTCACTACACTTTAGGAGAAACAATACACATCCCGAACATACTCATTTCTAAAGGTTAACCTTGTGCACTTCTCTTAATTAAAAGTTTACACACAATTCATGAACCTTAGACTGTTCATTACATGTACCAGTCCCAAACAGAAAATAGCTAATGGGCATTTGTCTCTTAAAAATGTCTACTTGTAGACTAAAAAATTGCACAATGTGGATTCCACTGTATGGAACCCAAATCTTTAACCTAGCATTTACCTTGTGTTGCACCCACATCCCCTTTCAGTTTGACCAAATCAGCATCTCTAAGCACTAACATTGCTCATGTCTCAGAACCAGAGAGAAAATCCAAAAGTCTTTAAAACAATCAAACTGTTAAAAACCATTTTATAAACCCACTGAGGTGTGAAATACATGACCAGAAATTTGAAATGGGACAGAGTACCTCAAAAGAGGTGTGAGGATCAGCACTAAACATCAGGAAGTTCTGTTGGAACCATTCATAAACTAGGATGTAAATGTGGTTCATATACCAAACAACTCTGAATTCAGAGTCCATTATAATACATTACTGTAATGTTTGCATTTAAAATGAAATAATGCTAGAAATAACTGAATTATAGTAACTGAATAACTTCTATATATCAGACATTTATTGAGGTTTTCTTTTGATGAACATACATATTCCACAGGACTCACTCCACAAAAGGTGTTTTCCTGAGTTCTCTCTTCAGCTAAAGCTGTCATGACTTGGGCCTTTAGATGAACGATCAATTCTGGCATTATTTGCAGTGGCAGACATCAATTTCAATTACACATTAATGCCAAACCTTAAAATGAACTTCAGCAGTTTTACCGGCAATACAGTTACCAAAATGCAAGTAACTTGATACTGCAAAAAATGTACCAAAATTGTGACCCAAAGCCATAAAGTCACTAAGAAGTTTCCATTAAAAGGACAGTTCCTTAACACTAAAATGTTGACTGTCTTCCTTTTTAAGGTTTTGGAAGAACAGGACACACCCTTGTCTCCCATTTCACTGTCACTAAAGTAATCTATCTTTGTTTACAGGATAAATTCCCCTTCAAAGCACTCATTGGCCTGATCATAGATCTCTGAATTGACAGTGTGTCAACCACAGCTAACAAGAACTCTTCACAATGCAGGAAAAGCTGATTTCCACAGAAGACTGGATTTTTATAAGAAAATATACGTGGAAAGGTGCACACATATTTAATTTGCCTTCCTTAATATACACAAGCACTCTGAAAAATCTCAGCCAAAACGTTGTGTCCCCATGAACAAGCACCTCCCCTAGAGAGGAAACCGGGAAAATAGCAAAACAACCTAAAAATCTCTGAATCAAGCACAGCAGAGTCAGACACTGAATTAAGTTCTAAAGAGTACGCTGGGCACAACCAGAAGAGGGGCAAATAAAAGATTCAGACAGAATAAAGCAGTGAGAGGGAACACCAAGTAAGAGATGAAACTTTTGTCACAGGAGAATGCCAGAGAAGGAAAGCAGATCTCAATTTACTCAAGCCCTGAAGGACAGCACCTTCTCCACTGCTACCATTGCATCCCTACTCCAGCCAGCTGCACAACATCCTCCCATCATCATCCACCCACCCACCACAAAGCATCTCCACATAATAATCACTTCAATCATGCCAGTCACTAAGAGAACAAGCGATTATCCCTCTGCAGGGAATGTCTGGGGAGGATGAAAAAATACAAAGGTGAGAAAGTTTAAGAACAGTTAAAAATGTATCAAATTTAAAGACATTTTCAAATATTCATAAAAGGATAAGGGTAGCATGCAAGTCAGTCCCAAATGTCAATCTTTTTAAGCCCTTTATTTTAAAGTGTCAACAGTAGTACAAAAGGCTCTTTTTTCATTGCTTTCTGCAGTAAGAGATTTTCTTATATCCAAAAAAAGCAAACCACATCATTCTGGACCACCTGTGGCCTGTCCTGTGAAAGCAACAGGAGGTGGGTAACCTTTATGCTTAAGCTTGGAAACATAAATAACACTTGCACATGTGAAAGAGAATATTGATGTTGTCTTTAGGCCACAGATGGAGAACTGGCATCTCCCGAGGTACATGTGGCTCCCAGGGAAAAACTCCTGACTGGCAAGGCTGAGCTGCTGTCCAATGCATGGAAACCACTCCACAAACGCCAGTATGCTGAAAATATATTTCAAACTCCTTTTGCTGTGAGAACTTGAAAAACTCCAAGTCTTTGTGGAACATCAAAACAAGTTTGAAGCTTGTGCTGGTTTTATTTCCACACGTTCCCATGTGGCTGCTCATGTCACGCCAGTCCCTCTCACATGCAGGCAGACTCAAAGGAGCACAACCTCAACTTCATGCTCCTTTCTGCCATAAGGCTTCCATCCACAGTGCTCTTACACTGCCCAACGTGCAGCAGGAGTAAATAAATTTGTCAAAATTTATTCTTCCTGTGTAGTAATGGCATGAGATTTGAGACTCTGGGTCAGTCTCCTGCACTTGTTTCCCACTCAACAGTTCAACGTGCTTTCGTTTTTCTTATGAGTCAGGCTAACTTCTACTTAAAATCCATTTTCACACATATTTTTTAGTGTCTAAGTGGCACAAAATTCAACATAAAAGGAGAACTGCTGTAATATTAACTACACTTATTGGTGGTAGCGTATGATCCTATAATTATCTCCATAATTTGCCATGATAAGATATTGGCCTTTGGACTGAATTTATAGTCTTATTTTAGGTTTATCAACTGTAAATGAGGTAAGGACATTATTGCAACTCCAAACCACACCCATCAGATGGCTTTTGAAAGGCAGTCTGGGAGACACGTAGACTGCCACGTAAGATCCTGAACTCTGTGACAGGCTTACTAAAACTACTGAAAACAAAAATCTCATGTACATTTATTACTGGATTATAAATCAACAAACCAAGAGGAGTATATGCTGCCAGCATAAGGCAGACGAAAAAAAGCATAAAGGATTCTGGAGCTCAACGAGGACAGACTTCCAGCAAAGTTAAAATAAGATGACAATTAAGTCAGATCAATAGGCAGCCCTGTGCAGCAACCTGTCTTTGTATTTACTTGCACAGCACATGAATTAAAATAGCAATAATAAAAGATTAGCATAGCTTTCACATGAGCCCACACTGTTGAAAAAGCAGCAAAAGAATGAGGTTAGCATACAGTGGTATTTTTTTTTCCTTTGTATTTTTCCAGACTACATCAATTTAAGTTCAGAAACTTCCTGGGCACAGATGGGAAATGCTCCTTACGGATTTTCCTTCCACTTTCTAAAACCATGTCCACTCATCTCACACTAACAGTACTGGACAGTCAGCAGTTCCACAGACTAATTGCAGGGAACCATCTTGTTCTGAATCTGCTTCCTGATAGTTTCAGTTCATACTCCCAAGCTCCTGCAGTAGAAGAGACAGAAAAACCTGTTCTAAAAGCAAAAATATTAATACCATCTCAGCAGATTCTATACAATTTCTCTGCATTCAGTAAAGACAGAAATTAAATAAATTTAGAAGAGAACTGCAGGGGTAAGAGGAAAGAAGAGTCTCTCTTCTAAAAGAAGTATAAACACCTCAAATTATAACCTTAGCAAATCAAAAGCTACTATGACTTTTCCACAAGTACCAACAGGACAAACATTAGGGAAAGAGAAGAGCTACTTCAGCCTAACAATGTTACCAAGCAAATGTATCATTTTAGACTGAAAATTAAAAAAGTATTTGAAGAATCAGAAAATTAGGCTTTTGAACAGTATTTAAATGTAAACAGTAGGAGCAAAAAGTGTTCTTTTAAGTACTCTTTGGTATATAAGACAGAAATTTTCATAAATATAATACTATTACAAATACCTGTGTATCTGTGACACAGCCACATGCAATGTGAAGGGACAGGCTTGAAAAACAACTAGGAACTCTCATGTAAACCTATGTATTCTTTTGTGTTCCTTTTCAAAGAGTCTGCACAAGACTTTTGAAACAATTTCTATTCAACTGAGACCTATAAAGAGCTGAATTGTTAAGCAAAGGGCTTATGCCCTTAAGGCACTTCTGAATAAGAGTATTTGAGAAACTTTAGGTAAAATTAATTCCTTCATATTTTGAACTACCACATCCTTACTATCCAGACAGGAGGAAAAAACACTGTTAAGTGGAGGGAATAACCACAGAACCAAAATCCACAGACAATATTTCCTATCTGTCCAGCTTCAACAACAAAAATAAGTGTGAGGATCAGTGCTTAGAGTCTCTCTAGAGAATCTCAATTTCTAATATTAATTAATGAAGGAATGTAATTCTTTAGCAAATATTTATTTTTTAGGAACCAAACCCAGTTCTTATGGGTTCAGAAAATATTTTGGCTTTATTTCAGCATGATTTCATAAGAAAGTACTAATACTGTGGGGGTATAACAGTATCACTTAAACAAACAAAGCTTTCCATGCTCACACAAACCAGCTTTCTTTTTATACCAAGAATGTTGCTTTTCAAAACTCTCTTTTGAAATAATAATCTACAAAATTTCAAGAAAAGTTTTAGTTTAACAGCTCACCAGGGAAGAAAAATGAAAAAGAATATTCACCAAAACTCAGCCGTATTACATGTTCTGTGACACACTTTCAAAACATGTAGAAAATGGTTTTGAAGAAAAATAATAAATGGTTATTTCTAACTTTGTTAACAAATAAAGAGGTAACAAACAACAAAACAAACAAATACCACCCTCACCCACAGAAATAAGACTGGATATCACTTCTTGAACATCTTTGGATGCCTCGTGCCCACCCAGCATGCACTGCCTGGCATAGCAAGCACCCAAGAATGAGCTCTCTGACCTCCAGAGATAACACCAACATGCTACAAGAAAGCCAGGCCCTCAGCAATCATCCTGGCCACACATTTTAGGAAGATCTGTAACACTAAGCTACAGTTCCAAGTTCTCTAAAGTATGTTCCAAGTAATGGTTCACAGCCCTTTTTTTTTAAAATATGTTCCCCCCACCCTCTTTCAGATGAGCAGACACACATAATTCACTTTCTGCTGCATCATTTATCTGGTTGGTAGGCTTCAGACTCAGACTTCTTTTTCAAAAACACATATAAGTAGCCACTGTCATCCAGTATTTCAAAATGGTCTTAATTCTCTAAAGTAAAGCAATGACAAATTTTCTTTCAAAAACAGATATACCAGTAAGACCAAAAGAAATTTATAAAAGCAGCAGCAGATCCAGCAAAATACAGCACTACAGCTGGATTCTGCTGTCATTTTTGTACAGGAATCAAAAATTAAATAGCTGATTTATTATTAATTTTCATTAGCTCAAGTCTAGATCTGGTGTGGTGCTTTAAAATTAGTGAAGTGCTGTTTTCATATTGATGTCCTGATGCTGCTACTTGCTTTCACTATCAGAAAGCCAACATTGTCTCCAATGATCACAGTGGAAACTACTGATAGTGATATCACTACCACTATTTTTGTACAGTTTATCTGTAAAAAATACACCTTTTAAATAGAAAGTGTAGCTGTAAGTTGGCGAAACAGGTTTTCAGCGTGACATGCTAAGTATAAAAATACAAAGTGAAAAGACCTTTGTCAATAAAATTTAACACATAGTTTGTTAGCAAGCACAATCTTGTGTGAGGCCTCCCAGAAGGCTCACAGCAACTAAATAATGTCCTGAAAACAGGAAATACCCAGCTCTGCTCACAAAGATGTGACATGGGGCACTGGAAAGCAGCTGTTGGTATTCCAGCTGCACTTGTGGTAACTGTACTCTACAGTCAAGAAATAAGGCAAAAAAGTATGAACTGTTATATTATGCTTTCCTCTTGAGGGCTGACTGCTAATGATGAAATGAGAAAATATTTCTGTGCCATAAGAAATCCACCGTGATTTATTTAGCACTGCCTTCTACAGGCAGGAAGAGGGCTCAGGGACACTGAAGCCACCACAACCATCAGCAGCTACACCAGAACAAATCTCAAATTTGGCATAAGTAGGTAGATCATTGGGTATGGGGAAAAACAAGTTGGGAAAAAGGAGCTGAGTCTTCCTGGAAAGCAGTCTAGGAACTGTGACATGAACAGCTCTGCCTCAGGTGCAGACAAGGGCAAAGAGCACATGCACATTACAGACCTGAAAAAAAAAAAAGTCATTCATGGAAGTCAGTGTTAAATTTATGCCCATGGGCAAAACTTCATTATCTGGTTCCAGAAGTCTTGCTAGACCAGCCTAGAAGGCCACAAGCTACCACAGAACAAAGTCCACTGCACAAACCAAAATTTTGTGCTGTTAACAGTGAGTAGTCAGGGAAGAGGAAGCACAAAAGAAATAGTCCTTACTTTACTACAACATTCTCAGTAGTTGCATTCCAGAGGGACTACGTGTGGCTAAGCCATCCCTAGGTAAATGAGACCGTGCAATTCTCAAACATCCCTTAATTCTCCTGAAAACTCTGCTAGAGGGATTTATGGGTTATACCTTCCTAAGTCCCCCAAAAAGCTTGCATCTCCTTCATTTCCAAGACTCATTTCCAACCACCAGCAGTCACCAACTCCATGACCTCAAGTGCCAGATGCAACAAAAAGGTCAGTTTTTATCTGACCTCCAGATCTCCAGGTGAGGCAAACATCACATGCAGGAGGCTGGCAATTTAGAGCAGCCTCAAAGAGAAAAAAAATCCATGATAGGGTGGAACTCCCCCACAAGGGATGGACCCAAGTTTAGCATTGCAAAGCTTCTGCACACTCTGATCTTTCTCTCATCTCTATTCAGCACGCAAGAAGCAAAATCTTTCATATTTTAGAGGCCTACATTTAGACTGAACAATTAATAGGAACATTCACGTCACAAATAAGGTCTATTTCACAAAATCTTGGGAGATCCTCCTTCCACTGGTTGTACTAGTCAAACATGTGAGAAGATAAGCATAAAGTAACTTCCTCACGTAATGATATGGCCAAAGAGAAAACCTTGTTTAAGGCTAAAAAAGACAAATCCTGTCTCCCTGGGAGAAGAGATTGACCCCCACCTGGCTACAATCCCTTTTCAGGGAGTTCTGGAGAGTGACAAGGTCTCAACATTTCCTTCATTGAGAACACAGAACATGGACCTCTAAGAGCTCACATATAACACCAGTTTTTGCAGTCTGCCTGCCTAAAAGTAGATGACACTAAATTAAAGGGACTTCCCCACAGTAATGCAGGCTACATGCACAGAAGTAAAATACTAAATACATGTATGACAGCATCCAAGAGAAAGCTGTTGAGGATCATTCTAAAGTATGTATATATTAAGACGTGCTATTACAATTAATTGGGTTAATTTTGTATATTTATTCATGCATTAATGGCAAAGCATAGCAGTAGACCTGGGGGAAAGGAAGAATTTAGTAATGCTGAAAATAAACAGTTTGAAACTCTTTTTTTTTAATTAATCAGTGTCTCCCCCTCACCTACATCTCTTCGGACTACTACATGCAAACTTTTGACTGACACCACACATCATGACACTTCTGTGATGGGAGGCTACGTGCTTGCAAAATTTAAGATAGCCAGATCTAAAAATGCAGGAAGCAGGGGGCAGTGATAACATGATAGGACACACAAAAAAAATGAATCTGTTAACTTGCTGGAGAGGTTAGGAGGGCAACATCACCCAAGCAATAGAGCTTTTGTCAAAGACAAGACAACTAACACAGATTTACAGCTTCCTACTGACATGTAGGTGCAACCTCATGGGCACTCTTCTACAGTAAATGCCACTTAGCAATGGAAACTCTACCCTTTATTTCAGTTGAATCCCCAAGTGCTGTGCAACTGTGCCTCCCAAGAGGTGTGCCTTCTCCAAAACTAAGGGAATCTTCCTTTAAAGTTCCTGCCAAGCAGAGGTCCAACCAAAGGGATAATCAAATGCCAAGATTCTGATTTATATGCAGGAAGAAAATGCAACATTTCACCTCAAAGGTGCATTTCAATGAGTAATAGAACTCAGCTTAACAACGAAGAACCAAAACTATTCAGAAGCAGCAACTAAATTAATTTGACTCTCCTATCTGACTGTGGAAGGAGAGGCATTATCACAATACCTTCTCTTACCCATTCAGTACCTGTTAATTTCTAGGAAAAAAGTTAATTTCTTCTACACAAATGAATTAGCTTGTTAGCAAGCACTATCAAGTTACATAAATGCTGCATCATCTTACAAATGAATCTGATGTTTAATAATGTTCCTCTACCTGCCACCTAAATAACACTGGTCATTCCTCTCACATTGCAGTTTTCATTCACAAAACTGGATGAAAGTTCATCTAGTTTCCCCACACATAGTGTCCCAACAGCACATGAAGGCCCCAGCTGCAGACACACTGCTGCTTCACAAAAACCAGCTCCAGCATGTTCAGGCATGAGGGTAAGAAAAAAAAAAAATCACACACCTTGGTACAAACTCTTCAACTACAGCAGCAACACAGAGCTCTAAGGGGGTTTGATTCTGACACTGCCGGTGATGGTGCAGTGATGCCAACAGAGAAACTCCTGTCAGAGCAAAGGAAATGCCAGCACAGGTACAGAGCAGAGCCTGAGATCCACTTGAGAACATCAACACCAAGAGGTTGTCCAAATCTGACAGCACACTCCTTCTTAAACCCAGGTACCAGGAAGTATTACTCCATAGCAATTTCATTTTTTTTTTAATTTAGAAAAAAAAAATCACTAACAACAAGGTGCCAAGTGAAACAGGTAATCTCCTTATGAGAATGAGTTCCTCTCAGCCATGGCATGAAAAGGATCTGGAAAGTTTCTCAAATACTGCAGAAAAATCATGAAAATGAAGTCACTGGAGCAGGAATGTGTTCCTTCTCCTTTACAGCTGTCTGCAGCCTGACAGACCTTAAGCTACTCATTAATGAATAGCTCTAAATCAGTTTGTTCCATTTTTGAGTTCTGGCTGTGGAAGTGAGAAAGCCCTGAGGAAAAAGTTGTGAAATGACCTGTAGTTGAAACTTGTTTTCCTGTTTGAGCTGGTAAATCTGCGTATCTGCTTACCAATCCCTCTCGAAGCAGAGTTTCCTGGAGTCAGAAAATTCCTACCTAGCTGTGCTGAAGAATCTTTAAAGTCAATGAGTTCTAATGCACTGACACCAGTGCTGCACTCTATTAAGGTAGCTTCATTCTCTGATCTTAAAAAAAAAATAACAGTCAAGAACAAATTAAAATAATCTCAAAATATGAACAAGCTTTTTCTAGAAGACCCCTGCTGCTTGTCTGGAAAATTTGAAATTACCTTTAAACTGGGTACAGAAACTGAAGCAGAGCAGTCAAGCAAAGCCCAGAGTGCTGAGGATGGGGCAGGTGACATTGCCTGGCCTTCTCCAGCAGCACAGAAGTCCAAATCTGCTCCTCAGTTCCACAGGCATCTATGTGGATTCCCTGAATCCTCAGAGCTCCTTGTGAAAAATCAGTGCTCTTATGCATTTGCACTTTCATCCAGAAATCATCATAAAAATCACCCCTTCCATCATTCTCCACAACCAAGTAGCAAATAGTGGTATAAAGAGGAAGGCACAAACTATCCCATTCTTTCAAACTACAGAGGACTTGGCTTAATTAGCAATTAAAAGCAAGTAGTACAAACGTTCCTTTCTCACTGCACATAATGGAGTCGTCATTGTTCTCAGATTTTTGGCCACAATGCGGGCAAGCTGCAAGTTTGCAACTGGCACTACAGGAAAACATTCTACCATTCAAAAGCAAAAAAACAAGCCACCACCACGGAAGAAAACTCATAAAGAAAAACACAATTTAAGATGACAGCGTTTTTACTGACAGGGAATAAACAGACTGCAATATTCTAATTCCACTTTTTTCTCACAGAATCTGAACACATCTACACTCACAGATTAACTGAAGACAATCTCCAAGATCAGGAATCACAGTCCTACACCATGATCATATCCCCACTATCCACAATTACCTAAGGAACTCTTACATCATTCTTTCACCTGCCCCAGACATCTGCCTCCAATATATTTCCATGCTACAACGCAGCTTCTGCCATGCTCTCTTCCATTTTTAACATAGCAAATGTCTCCTTTCCAGGTTTCCATTCAACCATTAATACTTTTTTCAAGTTATTTATAGCAAATAAACCTGTAAATACTACTTGTACTGAGACTATACAGAGAAAAAAATTCCACCAATTCAGCCAAGACAGACAGTATATAACTAATCCCAGAAAACTGTCAGAAGTAATAAATTTTTAACACATGAACTTGTAAGTTAACAGAGATCTTTAAAGGTAGAAAATGAGACCTAACTCTGCTCATTAGTTAACATGGACTCTGATGGTTTCTGGGATCTCACCTTACTTAGGAAACAAAAATTAACTCTGCTACAAGCATAAATACCTCCAAATCCTCCCCATATAGAACCAGGAAAGGCATTAAAGCCATTTCAACTATTGATTTCCTCCACACAGTAACTATAGTTAAGAAAGCCTTCAAGTACAAAAACATGACTTGTTAGTTAAATTCCATGTGCTCCTATACAAAAGGATGTAGATCCATGCTCAGGCACAGGGTGGGATTTTTGGTGTTGTTCTGTGTGGGGCCAGGAGCTGGACTTCAATGATCCCTGTGGGTCCCTTCCAACTCAGGATATTCATGATTCTATCTGAGGAGTTTCACAAAGGCATCAGAAAAGGTTGGCTCAGACACACATCTCTGTTGTACCGCCTGATGCTTCCAGTTTTGTTTTCATACACAGTACTTTCTTAAAATATTTTCCTCTCAAGCAAGGAGTACAGAAGTATGTACTGTTCTGATTCAAAATTAGCTGAACAGTATCTTACTATAATTTATTTTTCAGAAATTATAAAAACTGTTCTCACCCTCTGAATTAAAAAGAAACAAATGAACACTCATTTCTGCTTAAAAGCAAATAAAAAAAATTTAAATATCAAAAAAGACCTTTAAGCCTAATTTGCTGACAATTTTAACAGGTAACACTGAAATCTTAGTCCTTCAGAATTTCATAGTCTCCTACTCTTGAAAACTTAGCGTGTTCAAGTATTAACAAAATCACCGATTCAAAGGCTCTGCCCTTCCAACCATTAAAACCCAGGAGAGATTAAAAATACTCAGATAACAACACATTTCTGTGCACCACACCAGAGACTAAGAACAAATAAAGCTTTGAGAACCATGGTATGTAAAATCTACTCTCAGTTACTATATTCTTAACATGCCCAGAAGCTCCTTTAACGTTTACCAACCAATGCACATAATTTTTGCAGCTCTTTATTCTTCCCAATATTATCCCACTTTTTCTCTCCTGCCAGAGGTTGCCTCTGACATGCTTTATGATGTTATATAATGGATGTTCTCCATTTTTCTTATCCTACCACTTTATCTTACACTCTTTCTACACTTTGTTCTATTAAACTGCACTGTTAAATTCTCCAGATCAGCATCATTCTCCCTTACACAGACTTTCAGTTCCACACTTTAAACTATTTCTTGCCCTTTCAACATATCCATCTGTATCTTCCACGCTTGCTCAGCTTTCTTTATCCCTCAAATCTAAAGGAGCAAAACATGACTTCAGAACAGACACATTAGAGTTCTTGGCTTTATTTTCACCTTGAGGAAAGAGCAGAAGCAGAAGTTTCTTTACTCTTCCTTTCCTTGAGGGATAAGGAGGAAAAAAGAGAAGCAGCAGTTTAAAATAAAGACAGAAAACGCAGCCAACATCTTACTTTTATTTAAAAAATGGGAGAGAGTTCTGTTATAATCAGAGCATATAACTCTTACTAAGCTTCTTCACACCCTACACAAACTCTCTGCAATTTTGTTACCTGTTTTGTTCCCATTTACCCTGCTTTTAAAATCTTCCGAAGCAGGCCCCCCAGCACCATCAAACACTTAAATGCTACTCAAGCTACCAGAAATATTTAGATGGTAACCAAGCACAAGACTCAGGTAGCTGCTGGAAAGAATAAAAACACCATGATTCACAGTCATTCCCCTCCCCCCCAAAATGGTCTGCATCACTAAGTCACCCATTCAATTCCCTGGTTTCCTACTCTTCCTCACATCTAATCTAAGTATTCTTCTTCAATGCCTTTCTTCTGCTTCCTTTAACTGAAAATGTCTTCCTTTTATTATAACCCAATATTCTGAAAAACCTTCCCAAAAGAGTGCTTCATTTCTCCACTTCCCTGAAACCAAATGGTGGCCTGATTTTCAGCAGTCATAGGTTCAAACATAATTCATTAAGCACTCAACCTAGATCACTCAGATCCTTCATTCAGAGTTTTCTCCTGTGTAGTCCTTCTTACATTTTGGCATTCTTGCTGCTGCACACATGCTCAGGTCTGAATCTGTTTGTGGCAGTGTAACTTCACTGAATACTTGGTCTTCCTGCAGAATGAGGAAGCCAAGTCACTGTACTCATTCCATCCCTCCTCTCCATGAAGAAAGAGAAGTTGTGGATACTCCAGCCCTGGAAGTGTTCAAGAACAGACCGGATGGAGCTCTAAGCAACCTGGTCTAGTAGCAGACTCCCTGCCCGTAGCAGGAGAATAACTGCATAGTATTAAAGACTCCTTTCAACTCAAACCATTCTGTGATTCTATGATTCTATATAATCTAGTTCTGGCAATCTGTGCTTCCAAATACAGGTAATGCCATTCTCCAGAAGAAAATAAGGAGCAACATTTTTATAAATACTCCTTACAGAAACAGTGTCACACTAACCAGGACCCACTCTAGCCTTCCAAATCTCTCTCTCTCAAAGGACCTCCACAGCTTTTTAAGCCTGTAAGATGAACTGCATTCACAGAATCAGAGAACACCTCTATGTAAGGGTACAAAAATGGTATAAAAGCCCAAGGATTTCTTTGTTCTGGGTCCCCCTCCACAGGCACCCAGCTCAAGACCTGCTGCTGTACCACTCTCTTAAATGATTTATTTTTACAAATCCAATGCCTGAGTCTTTACTGCAGGGAATTCAAGGTCAAGTTCGAAGGAGGAAGTTTGTCCAAGTCTGTAGGAGCAAGAAGTTGGAAGGGGCACCCATCCACCAGATCACTGGACAATCCTGCTGCAAAGGGACTCCGGACCCAGCAGTCTTGGGTGGGGTGCGTGTGACTCCCTAAATGGTGTGAATTCTCATCATTCTCAGGCAGCAGCATCTCCTTTAACATGAAAAATCACCTGATCCAACATTTCCTGCCAAAAGCACAGGCTAGACAAGATGACCAAGCACACTGCCCACCTGCATTATGTAAGTGTCCAACACTGGAGAACCCACTCCTCCTCTAGAGAGATTATTCCAATGGCTGACTCTTCTCGAGTTTTTCTCGTGATAAAAAAGAAGTTAGTCCTCAGGAGTAACTTGTACTCATTAAATCTTGTCTTATCAATGTAATTCCTTGTAAAAATGAAGTCTCTATCTTCTTTTTAGGCACCCTTTAAGTACTGGAACATGCTGGTAACATCTCCCCTAAAGCCTTCTTTTCTCAAGGTTGAACAAGCCAGGATCTCTCAGCTGTTCTTCACACTTCAGCTTCTCAGCCCTTTGATCATCTTTGTAGCCCTCCTCTGGACTCTCTCCAGCCTGGTCGCATTTTTTTTGTTTAGTGGGCACCAAAACTGCACACAAATATTCTAGGTGGCTTAGCCAGCACTGAGTAGAGTGCAATGATAATCCTTTGTCGTTGCTGGTGATGCCCTTATTGGTGCAATCCGGCATCCCACTGTCTTCCTTTGCCTCAGCAGCATACAGCTCATTTCTACTGAGCTAAATCCACCAGGACCGCCAGGTCCATTTCCAGAGAGTTGCTTCCCAGCCACAAAGATCCCAGGCTGTGCTGCACTCCTGGATCATGTTCTCCCACATACAAGACCTTACATTAGACTTTGCTGAACTTCATATGGTTCTCATCAACCCATTGCCCAGGGTGGCTCTCCTTTTTGCAGGTTCACTTAAAGTTTGGTATCTTCGGCAAAATTCATGAGGGCACACCTGAGCCCACTGTCCAGATCACTCATGACGGTATTAAACGGTGGCCCAATATCAATCCCTGGGGACCCCATCTGTGACAGAAAGCCAGTGTGAGGAGGAGCATTTCCCATCCTGCTCTGGGTGCTGCTCATCAGTGGGCCAGTTCCCAGCCAGCACACAGATCCCTTGTCTGGAACATAACACACTGGTTTCTCTGGGAAGAGGCTGTGGCAAACAGCACGGAAAGACTTGAAATCCTGGAAGACAATGTCCACCGCTAGTTCCATATACACCAAGCAGGTTACCCAGTGCTGAGGCAATCAGGTTTGCCAAGAATGATTTGTCCTTGGTGAATCCATGCCAGCTTTTCCCAATCATGTGCTTCATCAGGATTCATACCATAACTTTCACTGGGACTGAGGTAAGACTGGTAATTCCCTAGGTTCTTGCTTAAATCCTTCTTGAAGATGAGGCAACATGAGTCTTCTCCCAGTCTTCTGGAACATTCTCCAATCTCCATGACCTCTCAAACATTACGGAGAGCAGCCTCCCAGCAGTATCCAGCCAGCTCTCTTAACACCTTCAGACGGGTAATTTGTAGGGGTCAAGCTCCTGTAATAGTTTACACCCCAACAATTCCTTCAAAGACAGTAGGTCTGTGCATGAAACTGGATTTTTGCTCCCAAGATCTGGTGCCCAAAAGTGCTGGTAAAGACAGAGGTGAAAGAAGTGCAGAGAACCTCTGGCTTTTTAGCATTACTTGGCAACTAAATGATCTCTCCTGTTTAATAGTGGGCCAGCACTTTCCTCTGTTTGTGCTTGTTATTTATGATCCCAAAAAATCCTTTCCTGTAGTTTTTGACATCTCCAGCCAGTTTCAAGTCCAGCTGAGCTTTTTCTAACTGCACCTCTGCACGCTCTGGCAATGCCATTGTAGTTCTCAGTGGGTATTTGCTCTTTTTTCATCCCTGGTACACTCCTTTTGGCTTTGAGCAGACTCGGGAGCTTGCAGAAGGCCATTTCTTACCCTACCCACTTCCCTTCCATTTAAAGGTGATGAGCTGAAGAGCATTCTGCAAGGATTCACTCACTATATCCTTTATCCACCATGGAATCCCTCTCAACTCAGTTCTGAGCAACTAGAAGCTGGCTCTTTGAATTTCTAAAACATCTTAGTACTAACCCTCAATAGTGGTTATTTAAAACTAGTGAGTTTTCTATTTTTACTACATTATTTTTGAGCTGAAACAGTTCTCCAGCCTGGTTCATCACACAGGCCCAAAGATGGTTTTACTGAAACATATGAGAAGCAACAGAGAGTACTTAAAATTCTGTTACCCAGAAGAAAAATATCTAAAAATAAAACCTTAACTTCAGTTCATTATTCTATTTTGTATTCCTGTACAAGTAAGTTTTCAAATAATAAGATAATGAAAACACTGCTTAAATAAGAAGTTAAAATGGCAACTAGAATGGAAGCAACAGAATACTGACCAAAAAAAAATACATCTCTTGGCTCTATTTTAAAAGCTGTTGCACTGGATCTTTTGTCTAATGCTGCAAATGATACTCTGAAATTGTTCAGAATTTTAAATTCTCAAAACAGAAGCAGAAATTTAATGAAAAGTACATTCACAATTCAGTCTGCTTTAGATTAATAACCAATCAATATTGAGAAGTGAATCATAATCCTCAAATGCCACTGTGAGAAAAGGAAATGACTTAAAGCCATTTTAACAAACAACAATTAATTTAACAACTTACCACAAAAGAAATTCATATGTAGACATACAGTGTTCTGTTAGTAATTCATCACACACTTTTAGTCACTCCCTTTACAAAACTGTAAATGAGCTCTTAATTCTACATCTTAATTAAATAAGCTCCTGCCATGAATGCTACGTAGCAAATCCAAGAACCATAAAGGAAAGTCATTTGTCAATACAGCCTTGATGATTATCCCTACATCTCTCACAATCTGAAGTGAAAGTACCTGATAAACAATATTCTTCAACTCCCAAATATGCTTAATGGGGTTTAGTTTATTAACATGGTATTTTAGGTATGTAAGCAATACCTTCCTATTACTCTTTAAATATAAAGAATAATATTCAGTATCAAGAATAATACCTGAACCACTGCAAAACTTTCACAGAGGCTCATTTTAGAAATGTACCATTCAACAAACTTTATAATGGCCACAAGCAAACTACCAAATGACCCAATCTACTTGTGACAGTATCAGTAAAACTCATCTCGAAAACAAGCTTTGAGCAGACCCCTATTTAAACAGGCCAGTCTTGGAAAGAGCTTTTCCACAGAGGAATTACTCTACTATAGCTATTTCTTTAGCCTGCCTATCCATAAAGCGGAAACATGCAATAAATATTTAAGTATTTTTTCTTGCTTTACTGAACTTCCCTCATCCAACAAACTCAGACTGAATTATATTAAACACAATTCCTTTCTTTCCTCACACCAAAAATATTCTGTAAGGTACAAAACTTATCCTTTCAGGTGCAAAACTTATCCTTTCAGGTGCACCTATACAAATCCTGGCAGCCTTTGGCAGGGCTCCATACAAGACCCACTGATATAAATTTTTTTTTTAACTACTAATAAGCATTCTGCAAGATTAACATTGCTAACATTTTCTACAAAGAGCCAACTGGTCTCTATAATGACACATCAAGTTTAATAAGCATCACTTCAACGTTTAATTGTGAAAACACATTACTCAAACATCATGCTACAAACACCACAGCTGCAGGACTTCACCAAGAAAAGGGGTTAAAACAAAAAATAACTTACATGAGTTTTATACATAAAATACAAGGTAAGTATGGGACTAAAGGACTGAAGTTGTATCCATATACCTATATGCATTCAAAATGAGCAGGACAGTGGTTCAGCTCCTGGGATTACCTGATCCAATACTAAACCTGTGACCCAGCTCAGTTCTGTGCTCACATTCACAGCCCATCTCCTTAATTCATTTCTGCAGAAGCTCATCCAAGACCTCTAAGCAGTAACTAGTTTTTACAAAACTATTTTAAGTATTCTCTGACTATAAATATACAAATTTCCTTCCCTTTCAGATTGTTGAAAATACAGCAAAATCCCTCCCACTATCCAAAAATTTTGCCAGGTGAGGACCAAGAACAACTATTTTTGTTCAGTAACCGAGAATAACCTTAAGTTTAACTGGTAAGTCTGTAAGGCTGGAAACCAGAACTTAATTCTCTGCAGAAGATCAGTTTGCCTAATTGTCAGTGGGATAAAGAACAACAGTGGGCCATGGCATATAATTCTGGCACTGGAAAGTCTCGTGACAACTGTTAATCAGGAAAAAGTCACTTTATAGCCACAAACATTTTCCATGACTCTCTTTAATTTTGTATCATCTCACTAATGTAATGAAAACAAATGTTTCTACACGCACCAGGCTATCCAAGCATGAAACATCTACTCTTTTCTAAAATGGTATAACAAACATATGGCATGCCTTTTAGAAGATGCTTTCAACACTTACTTCAGATGGTATCAACATTTGCAGATAGTTTTACCTCTATAATTACCAAGTCCACTCAACCCACTACAGTGAACAAGCAGCCATGCAGACTGGCAAGAGGCACAGAGCCATGCTGAAAGCACACCTGAGTAATACCATGCACAGACAAAGTTTCAGATTGTCTATTCCTTCTTCACATACTCTACCTGGATTCACCTAGCGAGAAATTTGAAAGCTAGAAGCCACAAGTCATGATGCACAAAAGGATCAATGGTTAAATTACTGGAATAGGATTAAACCAGTTGTGTCCCACCCTTGCCACAGTTTTTCTTCACACTTTCAAAAATTAAATAATTTATCAGAACCTCTATTCCTCAGCTGCTAAAATACAGCAGTATTTTCCTCTCTCCTTATCCTGAACCACTGCCCACCTTGGCTATTTGATTACTAAAGTCAGTAGGGCATCAATTACCCTAACTTGATGCATACCACTTAGAGGAATAGACCACTTCAGCCTCCAGACTCAGTAGATCAGTACTTAAAAGCTAACATGCATTCAACAAAAAAAAAAACTTACATAATATTCCCTATTGACAGTCTCCTGACAGTAAAGATAAAACTTGCTGAAATGCAAATGCCAACACACCAAGTGTCCTGTAATCCTAATTACACCTCCACAAAAGCATTTTGTTTGTGCACATGAGATTCATCCTTCTCTCTTCATTAACACATGAAAATGACAAGTGTAATGTTTCTGACTTCATCAATTTTCTTGCCTTCAAAAGTAGTACCAACACTGTACTTTACACTTAAGGAAAAGCCAAAACATTCAGGGATATATGTTTAGAGCAATAAAATCCCACTATTTAAAAAAAAAAAGTCTCGAACACTAGCTGTGAAAGTATCGACACGTGCTAAGTATTTCATACTTACAGTACTGTGTAATGTCCATTACAAAAAAAAAAGTTGGTTTTAATACCACATGAAGTATAAATACTGCAAACCTATAACCAAGTACCAGGTTGCACAACCATTATATACATGATGGCTGTGATCTCCAAATAGAAACATGGTACAACCATGAACTATAGAATGCGTCACCCATGACACTTTAACTGGATCCTAGAAAGCTGCACCCTATTCATACAAGGTCTAAACTACATACAAAACATACTGATCTTAAAGAAATCTATAGCTCAGTTAAAAATTACCCAATAAACACACTTTAAAAAAGCGACTCCTTCAAAAAATGCTAGAAAACCAGTTCCACCCATAACAAAATTTATAAAATTTTATCCTACTTCAACTTCACAGGACAGACAGCACATTAGATAATAAACCAATAATAGGAAATGCACAATATATTAAAAAAACAACCCAAGCATAAAGGAACAACTCAGATATAAATTTACAGAAACTGGAGAGGCTGCCCACTTCCTGGAATGCCTTACAAATGTCTCCGGGTACCAATTTCGAGTTTCTCAATTCCCAATACTACCATTATATAAGACAAACATTCTTAATTTTTCTTCAAGCAATATTTCTTTGTTTTGATGAAAATAAACCAAGCCAACGTGTTTCCAAAGTTATTTAAAAAAAAAAAAGCTTTACTACCCAGAGACTAACCTGCTAAAACGTTTTCTTGCATAATTCTTTTTCAAGCAGTTTGTTATAAATAAAATTGAGGATATTTTATTATGGATTATCAGGAAATTAATATTGATGTCAACACTGAAAGGACAAAGTCAACATATATTAATTCACACTGTCTGAAACTATTTTTAAACAAGCAACACTACAATTGTAAGAAAAATGAAAGAATATTGTCACTGTGCACTTATTTTGTAGCTTCACAAAAGCATAGATAAGTACGCTGTTAATTTTGTCAACACATGTGGCCTTTACACAAAGGAAATACCATTTTTAAAATCAGCTGGAAAACAAAAGAGCTGCAATACCATGAGAGGTAACACAGACTAAAACATGGCATATTGTGTGGAACTACTTCATCTCTCTAAATCGACTTCAACATCAATACTTTTAAATGAAACATGCTTCAGATTTTGTCCACAGGATATGACAAACTGATTAAACTCAATGAATAGGAATTAACAAGCATCTTATACCCAATACATCGGACCAGCTACATCAACCTACATCTGTATAGATGCCAATTACAGCTTATGAAACGATGGTTTGTCACTGCAATCAAGTCAACTTGGTTAACACTGGAAACATCATCAAAAACAACAAAACGCCCAAAAAAAAACAAAACAAAAAAAAAAAAGGAAGAAAAATAAAGGAAATGCTTT
>VXBI01011499.1:172807-236030 GCA_013397375.1 Toxostoma redivivum | reverse complement strand
CCCCGGGAGCCCATGACAGGTGGAGCGGCCCTCGCCGGCGCGCGCGCGCCTCCGCGGCTGTCACGTGTCGTGGGCCGCCGCGCGCGCTTCGCGCGAGACGCACGGCAAGTCTCGCGATGCCTCGAGGGCGTGAGGGCGGGGAGGGCCCGGCTCGGCCCCGGCTAGAGCGGTGGGAAAAGCGCGAAGATTGGAAATGACAACACCTGGGAATTCGGGCTTCTGGGCACGCCTCGGGTGTGAGTACAGCTCTGCGTTTCTTTAGGCGCGGAAAGGAAAAGGGGTTTGCTGCTTGCTTTCTCTGTTTCATACGGCTTAGCGTAGGTGCAGCCCGATTTGTTACCTGACGAAGCGTTACCTGAGCATCATAGACTACCTTTAGGGACCTGAAAGGTCATCTCGTCCAATCCTCTGCCCAGGGCAGGGACACCTTCCACTAGACAAGGTTGCTCAGAGGCTCGTCCAATCTGGCTTTGAACACTTCCAGGAATGGGACATGCACGCTTGTTCCTGTGTCTCCACACCATCCTTGGGTTCCTCCACCCTTCCTGGCTCAACCAGGAATCCAAGGGACAAGGTTTCTCTTTACAGTACCACACAGCCAAGAGGCCTTAGGGTTTTTTTAAGTAAGGTATTGGCAAATCATTCCATTTTGGCTCCGCTGTGGTGTGTACGAGGAACTGAGCCCTGCTGTGGGTGTGTGGGGGCACAGCTCGTCCTCATTTTGCTGGAAATGGATCAGAACAGCCTTCTGTAACAGTATTGCATCACTTCTCTGGTGTCTGACTGAAGCTCCATGTCCGGGCTGGCTTTTCCCATTTGAACTTCCTGTTTGATGATTACCAGGTGCTCAAAAGCAAAAGTAAAGCCATTAGCTGCCTTTGGGAATTCGGTGAACAAGGTCAAAGACCAGCCTATGCAGTGGATGCTGCTGCTTTCTGGTTCTTTAATTGCCACTCTCCAGTCGTGCTCACGACACTGAAAGCACATTTCTGCCTCTGTAAGTGTTAAACTAATGTGTCAGTGATGTTTTTCAGGTGGATCCTCACACGATTTCTGGTCCTGATGGTACAGAAACACTGGCAGGAATGAAGACCTGGTCAAGACAAAGTCGTAAATAATGCAAATGAAGACTCAGTAGTGTGTCCATGCTGCTCTTAAAAGCAGACTCTTGTAATGTAGTTCTGCTTTCTGATGCAAGTGCAGGAAGAACAAAAAAAAAAAAGCATCTGGGTTTAATGATGTTGTGTTTCTTCATGAAAGAGTCAGCAGCCAGTTTGTTGAGAGTATTGGTATAAGAGACAGGCATTTGTGTTAAAAGGACTTGCAGGTTTGGAATCCAGGTAAAACCCATGTTGATTTTGGTTCTGGGAATAGGCCATAGTCTGGTAATTGTGTAAACACTATGATCAAACATCTGTGTTCATCTGTATTGTCCATGGCTTCTATGTCATGGATTTTCTCAGCAGAGTTTCCTCAGGTGCCAAAATCAGAGCCAAGAGCCTGACTGGTTGGGAATGTGCCATAGATACGGCATTTCAATGCAGATTGTTTCTGTGGGTCTTGACTCTCAGGTGTTAAGTTTACACTTTGCAGTATCCTGAGTATAAATCAGCAGAAAGGAGAGTCAACAAAACCATTTCTCAGTGGAAGAAAGGGATTGCTTAACAACAGAACAAATCAGGAGCCTGTGGAAGCAGAGTGTCCTGACTTGTGTGCACCTGAAGTCAAAACAGCTGAGTTACTTCTCTAGTGCTGTCAGTGCCACTCTTAACCCCCTATACCTTGCCTGAATTACTGGGATTGAATTTCCAGATGCCCTTATTTATTTGTTTGTTTATTTGCTGTCACTTCCAAGTCAGATAGCAAATTTGAAGGAGCAGTAGATCAGTCCCTGTTAGATAGAGTTGAAATCTCATGGTCTTCCGTAGTCCAGGCGTACTTTGTAGTCACTTGCACCAAGATCCATCCCTGGGGAAACTGTGGTGTTTGAAGCTGGGTATATCAGTTCAAATTGGTTTGGTTTTCATTCCTGCTTCTTGAAGTTCTAGGCTAGTCTTGATCAGCTAAGCAAGCGAGGGCGGTGGTCATTTCCTTACCCAAGAGTCAGAAGAAGCTCAGGAGGCACATGTGATCTCTACTGTACTGCTACTGATAACTACTGTTATCAATACTGTTACTGATGCTGCTGTTTAAGGAAGGATTTTGAGGTGTGGAGTCAACATTATGCTTCAAACAGCTCAGGAGATGTCTGACTGAGGCAAATCCTTTTGCAGCAGAGCAGGCAAAATGTGATGAGACAATTTTGGGTTCACATGCCAACGTGCATGTAGTGAAAGACAGCAACAAACAAAGCAGGCTGACCAAAAGAGCCCACAAGATGCTATTTTGTGCCCCACAAACCATAAATCTAATACTTACACTGTTGCCATCTTGCCAAATTTTAGTTAACCTGCCTGAAATACATGGCTATTTGGCATATGAGGGAAAGCAGCATAAACTAGTAAAATCTGGTAGTAGGTCAGTTAGGGAGAAAGCAGTTTCAATAACACTTTTCTGCATTTGTTTTCCTTACTGCTGTTTTCTTTTACTCCAAGGTAAAAAAAGAGCTTAAATTACTGAACTGCTTTCTTGATATTTGGAACAAAAAATCCTGTGGTGCGTAATTTGGTATCTTAGCAGTGACTTTTCTGTTGTCCAGGAGTTTCATAGTGAAATGACCTGCAATTTATGTGTTCCTTGTGCTACCCACATTCAAGTTCTGATGGGTGTTGTGTGATGATCTGTGTTTTGACAGCATGTGGTGGTCAAGAAAGTGGGGAAGGTGATCAAAACCCCAGGATTTTGGGGTTTTTTCCCCCCATCAAAAAAGGCAAATGCTTTTGCTGGCAATAAGGAAAACCAATACATGGTAGAAGAATTATCATTGAAAATGGGGAAAAAGTCATCCCAATGTTGTCTCTCAGTATGTTAAAGAAAAAAATTGCTCTTTAATCTCAGAAATACTTTCCTAGCTTTGGGTAGTAAGGAGAGTGAATTAGTCTAAGAAATGGGTTATTAGAAAGAAAAAAATGCAGGTTTTTTTAATGGAAGTTTTAAAAATCAAGGCTAAATGCTTTGATTGTAGACCTTAATTATTATTATTCTGTCTTGCTTGAATCATGTCGTCAGTTTTGTCTATTGCCCTCTCTGTCTTTGGTTAGCATGAGTTTAAAACCTGGATCACCTTTGAAAGGTTTAATGTTGGAATTCATCTGGGAGTTAAGTAGTAATTCCTGGCCATAAGAAGTCCACACAGTCACCAGGTAAGCGGTAATATCCATCCCTGTGCAGCAAGGTGTCAGCAATTCAGTCCAAACATGGAAAACCATGAATTTGTGTCATGGCCTTAACTGTATTCTGACCTGTTCCATTGAAATTCAGAAAGCAGGGCATTTTTGGGTGTTCTGTAGGTTTAAGAGAGACCAGTTCTCTGCATGCCTGCATGAACAAAGGGACCTCTTTGCTGAAGCTCTACCAGTAGAAGGAATGACTGTTAGAAGATCTGTATCCTATTTTTGCAGTGTATAAATCTGTGTTATACTAACTGACAATTTCTGCTGACTTGGAGAAATAAATAATGTGAAAAATTATACTTGTCCAGGAGGTGGTTCCTTTACAGTGCTACTGTTGGTAGTATTTTAGATTTTTTTTTTCAATTATGCCTGTACCTCCCACCTCCAGCACTTTTAGTTGTGTCTTTGGTGTGCATTGCAAATGTGGAAATGCTTTCATTTATGGTAATAGTTTTAGGTGACTGTCTGTCCTCCCTCTAGGAACCAGATGTGGCAGCTTATGACTTGCCACCTTCCAAAGAAAACAATTGTTTGACAGGAGACTGAACAAGGATCTCTGCTCTTCCAAAACAGTGCAGAGAAACTGAAATTTCTTGCATGAGTTTCCATGCAGGAATTTGAGAAGCTCTTCTCTATTGAGAAGCTGATAATAAAATACTGTGTATAGAAGAAAAACTTGTCTTCAGATTGACAGTTGTAACTTCATAGAACTTGGCAAATGCTGTAAGGAATAGGGGAAAAAATCCCATCTTTTTGTTTCTGTGGTGGTTTTATACGTATTGACTTAATATTAGTTGCTGTGCTGATACCTTTGTAGCCTACTGGTTTTCTGGCTTGGAAGTGAAAAACAAATCACATTTCTAAACCAGCTCTGAGCGCGATTAGGAGGGGTTTTGTGTAAGCATTTGAAAAGAGCCAATCCTGATGCTCAGCAAAACAGGTGAATGGATATCTTGTTAACTTTTGTTAGTCCTGGGACAGAATCCAGTATTATCCAAAATACTTTATTATCTGGTATTTGTTTTTTTTTCCAAGAACAGAGGATGTCACATGCTCTTAGAAGATTTAATTTAGTTTTTCATTCACAAATCTTTTTGAAAAAGTTTTTGGGAATTACTTATTTTAAAAACCTCAATTATTGTGTATGTTGCTTTTTATTAACATTTATGTGGATGTCTAAAAGGACAAAATCTTCAATAACTAATCTAAAACACTATTTTGGTTGTAGTCTCTCTTTGTCCATTTCTTACAACATCAGCCACGTTTAAAATCAGGTATTTTGCACAGGTAGTGGTAGATACTAAATCTTGTAATGGTGCACAGATGAGAGTTTTAAAGGTGCAAACACAGAAGCAGCTTTGGGACATGGGGTGTGGCAGAGTCAAAGCCTTGGCTCAAGAAGCTCCGTCTTGCACTTAGCAATCACAGTGACACTTCACCATCCTTGTCTAAGCAGTTCAGGATTCCCTTACAGCAATGGGTGAGTCAGGGCACTTCAAATTAAATAAAACAGCATTCTTAAATCTGAAGACTTAGTTGCTGTAGGACAATTCTCTTTATTTTTGAATATTCCCAAAATGAGGTGGCATTCCATTAATTGGAGGTATAGGACACAAAGTATGAAACAGACAGGGTTGTACTCAAAGTATGTAAAATGTGTTCATTGTATGTAGCTGGAAGATACACAAAACACGAAATTGAAATGTGGTTTTTTTTGTTTGCTGTTTCTTCTTAAGTTTGCTATTATCAAGAGGCAGATTATGTTTAGAATTTCTCTAGGAGTTTGTGCTCCACTGTGTCTTCTGCATATCAACAAGAGTTGGATCAGGCCTCTCACAGAGCTGCAACCACCAGGATGATGTGAGGAAGAGAAGTAGTTTCTACCATCAGCTTGACATTCATAAAATCCCAAGTTAATCCTGCCTTTAGGTACATTTTTCCTTGCTTCCCCCTTCTGCTACACTTCAGCTGGGAACCTGTGAAACAGGAAATCCCTAGAAATGGTTGGGAGAATTTCCCATCTTACAGTTTCTCAAGATATGGTTTGGTTTCTGTTTGGAAGTTTGCAGTTGTGTATTTATATAAATATACTCAGTGCTACTGAAGTCAGTTTGTGAGTTCTTCTTTTAATGGTGTTTTGGTTTGGTTTTTTCTGTCTGTAAATGAGTCCTGTGTTGGTTTACTTTTGTGAGGAAAGTTAAAACTCTTTTTCTCCATGGATATGTAATCCCAATCCCCTGTAATCAGGGGTTTCACTTCTGAGTGAGAGGAAGGAAATTGACATTGGTCTCAATGGGACAAAAGTTTCTTGGGAATTGGGGCAGCAAAGAGAAGCTTCATTGAGAATCTGCAGTGTATTCCAAAGCCTTGATATCCTTAACTTGGTTCTTTTTCTGCCACTAGTGGATATACAAAATTCCACTGGAAATTGTGAATTCAAATCTTCACATAACAAAATACTTGTCCAATGGCTTGCTAGTATCAATGAGAAGAAAGTTCCTATTCAATTCTTTCCTCTCAATCAAAAATATCCACGTCCCCTGATGAACTCAGATGCTTACATGTAGGCATCCAAGCCACTGGAGTCTGGTCTAGAGACCAGGAAAGTAATGATGCAACTGGAACTATTTTAAAGACATCAAAGTTTGAAAGTGCATGGATATGTTTTTTCCCAAGGGTAATATATATAAAAAAGGACCAGGATACAGTCTTAAGAAATTTATATTGGTCCTGTTCAGGTTATGGTTGTTTCCTGTGTGATTTTTAAACACTTCTGTTGTTGTTCATGTAATTGGTCTGTTTTTTTGGTTTTTTTAGTGAGTGATTGGTTTTAATTTTATTACATATTCATTCAGGGCAGGCATTTTTCTAATGAGTAATAGTCCTACCATCCCAAGGACCTGAACCTGCAGGTTCTGGAATACCTTTTGAAGAGACTTGCTGCTCAGTAAAGATCAAGTCCCATTTTTAATAAATCAGTCCAGATAAGCTTTCAAAATTTAAATGCTTCCTTTATTCAGGAAATCAAGCAAGACACACGTTTTCTTGCAAATTCAGTGTTGTTCCTGGTTTCTGTTACTTTAACCCATGCTAAATGAGACATCCTGCACTATTTATGCTTCTATCTCTCTGAAAACAACTGAATACAATATATGTGATTAGTGAAGAACAAAACACCTACTGTTAAGCCTCTTTATGAATCAGCTGAATTTTTTCATAGCTCTTTGGGGTTACTAATTTTGCAATACAGGTGCTTCTTGTCAGCAGTCTGCAAAACACGCATGGGAAATACAAGTGGGAGGATCACAGTTTGTCTCCCAGGTGGAGTGGTTTGGTTCCAAACCCTGCCATGGCTGGGTGGTTTGGTGCTGTACAGGAAAGGGAGGTCCTGGCAGCAGCTGGTGGTGCCCAGCAGTGGGGCAGGAGGAATGGGCAGAACCTGATGCCCAGAAATTCCACCTGAACATGAGAAAGAATTTCTGGTGCAGTGACCAAGCACTGAACAGATTGTCGAGAGAGGCTGTGGAGTCTCCCTCACTGGAGATACTCCAGAACCCTCTGGACACAATCCTGTGCCATTTGCTCTGGTGCTAGAGTGCATAAAACAGATCTCTCTGAGAGAGATCAAAATACAAGGTTTAAATTAAAACCTTTAGAAAAATTAAAATATATTAAGCCACACAAACATAAAGTAGAAATTTAAGCTTCAGTTTTAAGGGAGTAAAAATATTATTAAATCACATAGATATGAAGTAGAAGTCTAAATTTTAAATAAGTAAGAATATGCTTTAAGTGCTTTAAAAAAATAAAAAGTCCTAGAAAGTAATGTAAAGTGTAAGCCTCAGGAAAAGTTCAGAAACTCAGCCCCAAACATAATAAAAACATAGTAAAAACATTGCTTACATTTTTCAAATAAAACAAATTGAACCATTTGCCTGAATAAATAAAGTATGCATACAAGTTATATGTAAGAATGAACATTACTTTTGTACTAAAGAAGTAACATTCTAATAAGTTTAAAAGAAATGTTTTATGTTTGTGTTTTTAGCTCATTGAGTAATTTGCAAATAAAAATATGTATTAAGGTAAAAACTCTCTCTCTTCTTTACCACCATCATTATCACCTACAAATAAAAAGAGATCTGCTGCAGCTTCTGCCTCTGCTCGGGCCTTTACCCTAAGGAGCTGCTTCTGCTCAAGACTTTATACCAGAAAACGACTGGTACTTCTATCGGGACTCTATGCCAAATAGCTTAGCCCATGAAATTTAATATCTTGGACTCTTGCTTTAAGATTAATGTGCTTCTGCAATAAACTTTACAGTCTGGGATGGCCCTGCTTGAGCAGGGAGGTAGGACTACAATGACCCATGGTGGTCCCCTGCAGCCTGACCCATCTTATGATTCTGTGAACAAAGAGGAGAGAGCCAAGTGTGAGGTGGGTGTGATCAGTTATTGAACAGACCAGCCACTTATTTCAGCTCTTTTTTCTGGTCCCTATCATGTTTTCCGTTAGAACATGATTGTTGTGTTAAAATGACAAAGTGACAAAAAGCAGAAATTATTATGTGGTTTGGGGTTGGTTTGGTTTTTCCCCCCAGTCTTAGCCAAGCAACTGACTGTGTCACCACTTTGTCAAAAATGACACAGCTGGGTCACCAAAATGATGGTGCCTCAGAAGGGGTCCTGTGACATCTATTTGGGAAAAGCACCCCTACTTTCAGTGGCTTCTGACAGTCACATCCTTGCCACTGTTACCAACCTATGCCATCCTCTACCAGTAATACTGATTTAACTGTTTGCAAAGCTGTATTAGAAACTGAGGCAAAGTCATTGAAATAGCCTTGATTAAAAAAAAATAAACTAGCCTTCATCCCCTCCAAAAAAAAACAAACAGAAAAAGAAAAAAAAGGAAAAAAAAACCAAACCAACCAAACACCCTCAAAACAAACAAAACCCCAGAAACTTCCAGAGAGCAAGTGAAAGCCACTTCCAGACAACCTTTAGGGTCATTATTTCTGTGCAATATTGTGTGGCATGCTGAAAAATATTTAAGAATAACATAAATTTAATGTGAAATTAAATGCCAGAATGGATGATACAGTGGTTGCATTATTGAGTAGCATACTGAATTCAATTAAATCTTGTCTTGTTAATAAATCTTGCATCACTGCTGACAGCTGCTGTGAAGAATCCTGAGATTGTTTTGTAAGGACGTTCAGCCTGTTCCTAGCAGTGCCTGAGGAGCTGGTGGACGGCCGCCCAGCACAGTAAAATGATTGCATCTTGTGAGGTTGACTGCAGATTGCTATCACAGTAATAAAAAAACCAAGTTAAAAATTACAAAATCTGGTACCTCTAAAAGCTTATGAGCCATAGAAATGGCCTACTACTAACTCCTTACTACCTCTGAGTAATTGTTTATTAGGTTGGCGGTTAGATTTTAAGTTGGAAGAATTGGACAAATTGCTGTTGGTCTTTATCACAATCTCTCTTTTTCTGCTGTTCTGATGCAGCAGCTGTTGCTGGGAATCAAACTGCCCTGATCCATAGAGAAGGAGGAATAACTCATTTTTCCAGATAACATTTGCTGCATTACCTGTGTACACATTTCATTCCCAATGGAGCATGGACAAAAAAGGAGCAAGTTCTACACAGCTGGCAAGGCTAAAAAAAACATAATCTACAACTGATGAAACTGGTAGATTATATAGGAAAATAGTTCACATTTTTCTTTCATTCTAAAGAAAACCCTTACCAATTTTCTTTTTCATCTGATTGCTCTTACACTTTTTTTCCCCATGTCACTATTTACAGAAACTTTTAGGAAAAAATTTGTGTCTTTTATATTAATTCTTGGGTTTAGAACTATAAAGATTATCTTCCTGAACTAACCACTCCCTCTTAAGCCCAATTTTTAAATGTTTCCATCATGCTTATTGAGAAGTTTAGGAATTACAGATGTCCATTCAGAAACGTGTTTAAAGTAATGATAAATAAACAGTAAAGTCCATGAGGGTTAAAGATTAAAAATTAAACTTTTAACTACTATCTCCTTGCTTTTCAGCCTTAATACGTGCACTATGATTCCTCCTCTACATTAACATTCAGAAAGTTTTTCCCCATGAACATGTAATTGTTTGTTTTAGAAGCTTAACTGTTGTACTCAAAATTAGAATCATGCCTGTGGGTATTTAAAATGGAAGAATAATACCAGCTAATGACTTCAGAGTAACTAGTAAAATTACATCAGGGAGAGTACTTCAGATTTTGCAGATTGGCCAAATTTATATTGTTGAGAAATACATAAGATTTAGCTCAGTAAAATTTAATGAAACCAAGCATATATTGAGAAAAGGGAAGTGTGCAGGCTTATTTGTTGTGGAAATTTAACTTTTTATTTCAGAGATAAATGAAGTTTTGCTTTATGGAAATTTCTGGTTATTTTTCTAAAACATTGTTACACCTTTTGATGAAAATATTTATATGGTCTTGTAGATAGGTTTCTTTAGTAAATTAAATTTATTGGAAATTGTTTCTTCACAACAATAAACATGTTTCTTCACCAGGAGTCCATGAAGGCATATTCCTGTGCAGAAAGAACTGAGTTGGTTTGAAATACAAAGGAAGCCAGGAGAGTTGCGGTTCAGAGTTCCAGGTGTATTCTAGAAAATGACTCCATCACTTTTCTGTCTGTTTTCACGTTTGTAACATCTTTTTGTGTTCAAAGAAAACACACCCGTCCTCTGAAGAATGCACGGCTCTTACCTTGGGCTGGGTCAGTGGCTCCAGCAGTCGGGATCTGGCTTGCCAGGTGAGCTATGGTTTGTATCCCAGGTTCTAATTCCTCCAAGAAGTACAACTGCTTCTCATTTCTATCCTCAGAATTTCATCTTCCAGTTTCAGTAGAGTTTTGCTTTATCTAAAAGGGCAGATGCTATAAATAACTTTTTGCTGTGAAAAGTACAAGAGACAGCAGTTTGGATCATTATATTAATTGCAATGAGCCAAGAGGTTCAGGATGAAAATAGGATCTGTATTGTGGACTCCTAGTGAAGATACAGAATCTGAAAAGATTAGAATGAAATTAGTTTATTTATTTATTTACAAAATTAGTTGGAGAACCTCTGATAAAATAGTGGAAACTTCCATAGAAGTGTTACAAAAAAAGGGAAATGCAAATTCGAATACACCCATACTTTAATGAACCAGATAAATCTTTCAGGCAATCAGTACATGCACAAACACTAAAGTAGAATGATATAAATCTCCTTTTTAAAGTTGGGCAGTTTATTCAGCGATTGAATCAAATTAAGAGCATGTGTGTGATGTTCTACTAGCACAGAAATGCTATAGGGAATGAACAAAAAGGTAAGCCTGATAATGTTATCCATAGAACATCTGAAAGGAAGCGGCACAGAACAACATGTTTTAACCAAACAGCTCACAAGGCAGGCCTCTGATGTATCAAAGCCAATTAGGACAGACTCCAACAATTACAAAAGATATTTAGTCATAAAGAGATACCCAGCAATGTTTTGTCTTATCTCTGAAGCAGATCATTAAAGGGCTTCCTGTCGTATTTCTTCATGACTCCTTTTCAGGAAAGTCTATTTCCCTCTCCTCAGGAGGAGAATGGGACCTACCAGAGCACCTCACTTGGCCCTGTCCCAGCTCCCCCGTGGGCTGCGATCCCGGCAGGGAACAACAATCAACCTGCACCAGCAGAACCCTGATTGCTGCCTTTCCTGACTGTCCTCATCACGCTGCACGCCGTGGGCTCCACATTCTGATCCCATCCCATCCGTGGCACATGTGCAGAGAAGCTTCTGGAAGTACCAGGGAATCATTGTGGCACAAAGCTGAGCCAGAAGTTTCGCCACAGCAGCGAGTTTGGGTGCTGCTGGCCTGGCACAGCCTCAAATTCCCGAGGAAAATACAGGAATTGCCTGGAACAGTTAATGTAGGGAGAAGCAGGGCAGGCACCATGTGGGAAGTTTTTCTTCCTGTCAACACCAGCTTTTGCTCTCATATGATTTTGTGTGTGATAGTCCAAGGCACAATCCTTGAACAAAGCAACAGCAACTCTTTTTACATTTGAAGGAAGTCTGGATGGAATAGGCCTCCAGCAGGTTATCAGGGAGACTTTCATTCCTGCATGTATGAAAAATGGGAGCAATAGAGGTAATTAGCCAGCCTGTATCCCAGACCGATGCCTAAAGGTTCCATTGTTTATTTTTACATAGCAATATTTTTAAAACAACTTGTCAGATTAATGTATTTACACGCTCTCGGTTGGCTCTTTTTGTCTTTTCTTGGCCATCCTCCACAGCCTTGTAATGGAAATCACTGCACAGCACTCCTTCTCTACTCAGCCTTTGGGTTTCTAACTCAAATGTATCACTCTTTCAGGAAGAAATGCGTGTACCCCACAAGTTTTTCCAGGCCTCCTCCTTGTCACTGTAAAATTAATGTAAAGGACATACTGCTGTTTGTCTAAGCAGGGAGAGAAATTTTGTCATCCCCCACCACAGACACTCCATTGCACTTGACCTGTCTACAGTCCACAGTTAAGTCCCACCCATGGGTAATCTGGCTTTCTAATGGAAAGTGTTTTGGTTTAAAAAAAGACAGATAGTGTCAGTGTTTCTCATGTAGGTTTTTGCCCTTGCTTTATTTCAATTTATCCTTTAATAACAAAACAACTGAATATAATATGGAAAAATCAGTTTATTTTCTGGAATCAAGTGAACTTAATCCAAGCTCAAAATCCTACAGTCACTTTTAGCATTTCCAAGTACACACAGAATAAAATATTTTGACATCTAGACTGTCAGATAATCTGTCAGTAACAGTTACATCATTCAATGAGAGAACTGTTAATTTCCAGTGTACTTTATTGGGAAAACAATGCATTTTCTGCAGTGAAATACACTACTGGATGCTAGAAAAGCTACATAACATTTTTGCAAGTGAAGTAGTTGGCTTCAGAATGCGGAATATTCTCTTGTGACAAAAACACAGGAAAATGTTTTTCTCTCAAAAAAGAGATCCTTGCCAGCAAATGTCAATGAAGAGAATGCACTTGCAGAGAGCAGAGTGGTCACAGATCTCCAAGAGGCTTTAGGATTCTCATGCAGAAGGATTTAATGCATGGGACAGAGGAGGAGTGCTCAGGATCATACTCCTTATAGGACAGGCACAAATTCTTTACCTGGAGTGATTTTTAAAAGCTGGAGAAGTTCTCAGCACTGTGGTGCCATGCCCAGAGCAAGGCTCTGTCTCCGGGCAGAGGTGTTGGCTGGCACAATGCAATCATGGCTCTGGAAAGTTCCACAGGGATTGGTTTTACATCTTCCAGTTTTGCTTTACTGACATTTCTCAGTATCCTTTGTCTGTTCAAAAGTTGTCTTGTTGCTGCAGGGAACTGTCAGAGCATTATGTGCAATGATGGTGGTGATCATTCCCGGAGTGCCCAGAGGACTGAATTCCAGGTTTTGTGTGGTGCTGTTGGATGGTGTCAGTCTGAGGCTACAGAGTGAATGTGCCTTTCATCTGGCATAACTGGTGTCTCATATTGACTTACACATAAAATTTAAGTTATGATTGTGGTTTCTTGGAAAGAAAACAAGGGATTTTTTCATGCATTTTATTGTGTAATTAACAAATAGTAAATTATTACCCTGCCTGCTGCTGTTGGCAGTGTTGACAATCAAAGTCACGATTTTTCAGGAATAAGCACGACCATGTCATGGAGGAAAATTGGCAACTTTAAAGAATATTCAGCCCTTAAAGAAAGGTGTTTGCAGCATGGGCAATCTCAGTGTTCAAGGTCTTTCTAACTCTGCCCTGTCTAATTAGCCCACCAAGTCTCATTGGAACTTCCCTTGATGGTTGATGCCACTCATGGTGCTCTGAGAGCTGCTTCTTCCAGAAGCTTTGTTCCTGTGCTTTCCCTGATGCAGAAGATGTTCTCCCTTTTCAGACAGACTAAGCCATGAGATCCAGGAAATGAAATTAATTCTGAGCTTCATGTGTTCTGAGTCACTTTTAGAAATTACAAAATAAAATGTTTAAGACATCATTTTAGATTGTTACACCTTAGCTGATCTATATAAACCTTTTATTCCATTATCATTTTTAGTAGAAAGACAACAAATTATTGTGGAACTTCCTTATTTTATCATTTTCATTTATCTTTAGTGAAACAAAAAAATTACAAACTCTTGCCATATTCATCTTTATTTACCTTTCTTATTTATTTTTCTGCATTCTTTTTTCTGAAGCAGAACAGAAGAGGGGGGAAGAGAAGGCTGAGGGTAAAAGGAGGAAAGGAAAGAAAACCAAAACCAAGAAGGAAGAAAAAGGTTTTGAGCCTTTTTCATCGAAATTTTTAACTTGAGAAAATACCCTATTTAAAGGGTTTACAGTTATCCCACACAGAATAACGGTAGTTTTGTCTTTTTAAAAAAATAATTCTCTACCATTTCTAATGTAAATTAGCACAGCTCTACCCAGGTCAGTCGAGGACAAGCTACACAAACTTTAGCCATTGTATTAGTCCATACTTAATAGGTTTTAAAATACTTCATCCAAGATACGGTGTCTGAGTTAGGGATTGAAGGGCTGTAGCATTTAGCCTTCCCCTCTGTCTCCTCACTGTCATATTTTGCTTACAGTCTTATTGCCTCAGACTTGGATTATCAGTCCTCTTTTGTCAATAAAGCATCCAGCCTATTAGATCCTTTTGTATAAATTATAATAATAAGAAAATTGAGCCCAATTCAGCTAAAAAATACAATATTTTTGCAAAATCATAGCCAATTTTAAAAAGAAGCAGATTAAGCTTTTAGAAATGCATTCTGGATGTTGCTGTGATTTATGTGCTGTCAATTATTCTTGTGTGTATTGAAAAAACCTGTCAAGTTTCCATCTCACTTTTCATAAATCAGGTTTTTCTGTATACAGAGCACGTGTCAGAAATCAGTATTTAAACAAGATGCCAGTTGGCTTCTCCATGTGGCAGCTTGTAAACAGAAATATTTGGGGACTGCGCATTTATGACATGCCATGTAATGTCATGTATAAACAGCAGCTACAGGAAAATACTCTGTTCCTCTACATTGCTAATAAGATTATAAATCATGTTTGCACTGCTGTATCACAGTTCAGCAGGTAGAACTTTCCAAATTCAGGTGGTAGTGGTGTTTTTTTTCAAATAGGATTTCTGAGAGGTTAAATATTTTATTAGTCACCCACCCGTGCATCAGAGTGACGTGTCAAAACTGTCATGGTGTTTTGTACATTGGTCTTTAAGTTGTTTGGAATTTTTTTCCCTTTGTTTTGATCAGAGACAAATTCTGAATGTTCTGAAATCAGTGAAGCACTTTCACCGATTGTCAAAAGGATCAGGAATCTTTCAGAGGACAGGAGAAGACTGCTCAGGGTGATCTAAAACCTGGCCCTTGCCAAAAGGGGAAGTCCTGGTGTTGCTTCCATCCATGGCCATATTTCTGGTTGCATCTTTCATACAGGTTTAGTGATCCAGATCTGGGGCCTCCAGCACAAGAAAGACATGGACCCATTGGAATGAGTCCAGAGGGGGATCATGAAGATGGTGTTATGAATGACATTCTATTTGTTTAATTTATCAAACAACAAGATTAAATTTAGAAGCAAATTTTTAATAGCAACAATTGTATATAGATTAATACAATCATACATATATTTGAGAATATACAAAATTCAGCAGTGAGTAATTGAGTATAATTGGGGTTAGTATAATGCACATAAGCAAAACCGACCGGGGATACAGGGAGGGGATTCGCCCTTCCTCACATACCAAACAATCAAGGCCAAAAATCCTACTTATACTATATGCTAATACATATTAATATAGAATTTCCTGGAAAACTCCTCCTAGCTTCTATGCCTAAAATCTACGTCACTATGTTGTGCTGTGCATGCTCTACTAATAGGAGTCTCCCATCCTTTTGAGGGTCTTATTTCCGATGAAGGCTCATTGTCTTCCTCAATGACCGAGGTGTGACCTGCCAGTAGTGCGTGTGCAGATGTGACTGAGCAGATGTTTTCCATAACAAAACTTTTATTAAGTCCCATGCCTGGAATCATCCCATTTTGGCCCATTCCAAGGTCAAAACTTGCTATTTCTAGATGCCGCTTATCAAACCTACATCCTTCTATGACTCCCTTCTAACATCTGGAGGATTCCATCTGCTTTGTCTCACTCATCTCCTTTTTGCTTTGTAACAATTATTTTCTACTGATTTGAGTACAATTTTGCTAATATAGTTACAATTTAGTTAGCATGAATCACATTTATCAAACTGTTCAGAGGGCTGCAGCACCTCTGCTATGAAAGGGGCTGTTCAGCCTAGAGAAGGCTCCAGGGAGACCTTAGAGCCCTTCCAGTGCCTAAAGACAGCCTGTCAGAGGGCTGGAGAGGGGCTTTTACAAGGGCCTGGAGTGACAGGACAGGGGGGAACGCTTTCAAACTGAAAAAGAGTAGATTTAGGAAGAAATTCTTTACTGTGAGGGTGGTGAGGCACTGGCACAGGGAAGCTGTGGCTGCCCCATCCCTGGAAATATTCAAGGCCAGGTTGGACTGAGCTCTGAGCAACCTGGGATAGTGGAAGGTGTCCCTGCTCATGGCAGTTGTTTGGAACTGTATGGTTTTTAAGGTCCCTTCCAACCCAAACCATGGTTCTATAATAACAGGGCTGTGCAGAAAGCAAGAGCAGTTTGCTGATCCACCTGAAGAGTATCACAGGAGAGAAACCGTAGTCGTGATAATTAGTAGGGCAAACAGTGTCAGCTGCTGTTCACAAGGTGCAGGCTCCAAGGTGTGCATCAGCATCCATGGGATTTACATTCAATGCAATGAGAACACAAAAGGCATCACTGCTAAGGTATTTTATTCCGTGAAAACCAAAACAAACAGGACAAGTCTTGTGGAGAAAATGTAAAGGCATATTCTTACATCTTCTCGATAGAAATGTAGCTGGAAAAGGTTAAAGCAAATCGTGTTTAAAGCATAAAAGCTTGAGCAGGATTAAGAGGAAGACTAGGATGAACTCGAAGTGGTTGTTACCTGACTGGCTGCTGCTTGGATGAGCATTGGCAGTGCAGAAGGTTTCAGGCAGGGCTGGGGATCATCAACAGGCCCAATATATCAGTGCAGCACTTGGGAGTACCCCAAACCCTCGAGCATTTTTATTGTTACTTAGTCAACAATGCAGATTTTTTTAACATTTTATCCATTTTTAAATTGTTGTCAGGCCTGCAAATAAACATTTATAGGATCTGCTATTAAATGTTTTGTTGTTCTTTTGCTGCTATTTTAGTAAAATGTTTCTGTTCATATGCCTTGTTATTTCTTTGGTGCCACATCCAAATTTGCGAAATCAAATACCACACAATAAGAAAACAATTAATGAACTGTGCAAAGGTAAGTAGCTTCCTACTATTGTGACCAGGGGGTGAAAATGCTGGTTTTGTCCTCATAAATCAAAATAATCAAACAAATATATGAACCTTATATCCTTAATTTGTTTTCATAGATTTCAAAATCTCACTGTTACTTTCAGCCAAACATAAACTAATAATGGTTCTAAATGCCTGTAGATTATTTAATGAAAACAGAGTAAATTCATTCTCCATTCTCACCCAAGTAATACAAAACAGACTTTGTAGGGTGAAGGCCAGAATTGGAGTTTCTGACTCTGAAATTTCTTTATCTCAAGAATTTTAATAAATTCTTTATTGTTTCCTTCCTATTATATTAACACACTCTGTGTGGTATTTTCTCTTTATAGGACATGTCTGTAATTCCAAATTATATTTCCATCCAAGGTTTATGGAGGAGTTTTGGCAGCTGAAATGTTCTTTTGCTGCTTTATTAAGTTTGACTGTCTGCCTGCAGACTTTCTGTGGATTTTTGTAGTTCAGACTTATTTAACTGATAAATAGTTTTGCATAGAATTTGTATTCCCAGCCATGCACCCTTTGCCCAGCTATTCTGTAATTATTTCAAAAGGAGGAAACTGATAAGTCATTTAGGAAATAAGGAAGGAACCTGATTATTATCATGAATTACCAGAATTAGCATGAATTCTGACATGCAAACACCAGAGGAATGCAATAATGCAAGTGCAGACTGAAACCAAGAAATTGTAGCACTCCTGGCCAGGTGTGACTGGGTCCTACTTAGGTGATGTGATAGAGGACAGAGCTGCTCTAGGGGAGGGACAAGCTTGGATGACAAAAACACTGGATGAAACCTGGAAGCAGCATCAAACAAGTGCATACAAATAATACCAAACACCAAAAACCAAACAAACAAACAAACAAAAAAAAGCACAATACCAAACCCAAAAACAATGAGCAGCAGTGATGACCCATGAGATCAGTCTGTATTGCCTTGTTTTCACTTTTGTGATCACATTTGAAATACCAATTTCAGTTTCATCTCGTTAGCAGAAAAATAACTAGCGGATTTACAAAAGATCAGAAAACTGGTAGAGAGGTTAAAAGTCATTATTTAATCAGAAAGATGTTAAAAAAGCCATCCAAACATGAAATTGTTACTGATTATCCTAATTAGCAATCTCTGGAGAAGTGGCATGGAGTTAGTAAGCTCCCTAACGTTTGGGTCCAAGGTTTGACAATATGTGTTTACAGTTTCAGGGACTAAAATTGTCAGCAAATGAAAGGAATATTGATCATGTTTATTTTACTTCCTGGTTATCCCATTCCCAAAACTTGCCACATGCTTCTGTGTGCCACATGTTTCTGCTGCTTTAAATATTCCGGACTGATGTACAATTGAAATACAGAAGCTAAGCAATCCTTACTGCATCAGGAAGGGATCTAGAGGGCAACTCATTAAATAAAATGAAAGGATATATATGAAATTTTAAAATATAAGATTCAGGCTAATTATTGGCAAACATGTAGTTACTGATGTCTACATGACAGCATAAAGCATTCCTTTGAACATTTAAACTAGATAGGAAAAGACATGGAAAAATTAGAGATTAATTTTGTATTGGTTGGATGTATTATGAAGACTAATAAAATCAGGCTTTAATATCTAAAATATGTACTTCATCCTTCTGAAACTGCATATACAGGCATGCAAGAGATAAAGGAATTTGACCGTGTAACTGGTAAAATCCAATGACTTCAATTTGTCAAGACAACCCCAAAACACTCAGTGCTGCATGAGAATGAAGACTATAAATAAGTAATGTATTTATTTTTAAATAAATGGGAATGAGTAAATTTCCCCATATACCTAAATGCTTATAAATCATTGTGATTTACAATGTCAGTCTCTTTTTTCAGTTCTGCCATCTATTTCAGTTCACTTTAAAGGCTGTACATATAGTGAGATTGACTACAAGATTTTCAGTCTCTGGAAATCCAAATGTGCCAGTAAAAAGTGTCTGGAGGCTGAGCTTACCCCTTTACCTCCGGGAGGAAGTGGCAGCACTTTTAATCAGTCATTGTTCCCAATCAGAGGCACATTCTGTTTGCTCCCCCAGGGCCTGTGGGATACAGCCCTGCCTGTGTATAAAGATGTGTGCTGAGGATTTACTGGAAGGCAGGCAAATAGCAGGGCTCAGTAGTAGCATTTGGTGGCTTTGATGCAGCCGAGGTGGTAGCTCAGTTGGAGCAGGTGCAGGAAGTGCCCAAGCAGAAGATCAGTCAGTGCTCCTGCTGACCAGAGTGACCAGGGAGACCAGTGCAGAATTTCTGCCTGCTGTGCCCAGGTGGCCAGGAAGGCCAAGGGCACCTGGCCTGTGTCACCAACAGTGTGGCCAGCAGGACTAGGGCAGTGATTGCTCCCTGCACAGAGCACCAGTGAGGCCACACCTCGAATCCTGTGTCCAGTTCTGGGCCCCTCAATTCTGGAAGGACACTGAGGTGCTGGAGCATGTCCAGAGAATGGGACTGGAGCTGGAAAAGGGCCTGGAGCACAAGAAAAGGAAGCTTAGCAGGGACTTTATCCCTCTCTATAACTCCCTGACAGGAGGCTGTAGTCAGGTGGGGCTTGCTCTCTTCTCCTAGGCAAACAGCAACAGGATGAGAGGACACAGTCTAAAGTTGTGCCAGGGGAGGTTTAGGTTGGACATTAGGAAGAGTTTCTTCACAGAAAGGCTGATTAGACATTGGACTGGGCTGCCCAGGGAGGCAGTGGAGTCACCATCCCTGGAGGTGTTTATGGAAAGACTGGACATGGCCCTCAGTGTCCTGGTCTGGGTGACACAGCAGTGATCGGTCACAGGTTGGACTCGATGATCTCAAAGGTCTTTTCCAACCTAATTGATTCTGTGATTCTGATTCAGCTTTACAGAGAGTTTTCTATAAAAAGCTCCTTTTGATGTCTCAGTTTCATTCTGCTCATTTTTCATATCAAAGCCAAAACTTTCTTTCCCAGCAACTCTTTCATTTCACATCAGTTTGCAGCACAGTGAATTAACTCTTCCAAACCAGGAGTAGATAACGTCTTGCTTCAGGAGGTGCCTAATCACTGTGATGAATTATCCTAAAAAAATGAGAGACCTTTACAGATGACATTTTCATTTGCAGTGAGTTGAAGATGGATTTAGCAAACAGCTGCTTTCCACAACAGCCAGGATTTGTCATCTTACTCTTATATCAAGCATAAAGTAGTTATTTTATATAGGGAATTATGAAAGAGACAAGTAATTCTGGATTATTGATCTATTCATCTGCTGGGAGGTTATGAGTGAAAAATCTTTTGCTCTGTTGTTTTTAATTCAGATGTCATTAGAATAGAGCTTGCACTAGGATCACTATGAAAGAAATTTATATAATGCCCAGAGTGCTACAAAATACGTTTCTTTCCCAAATAAAAATAAATGGAAGTTAACAAAAAACCCCCAAAACCAAAACAACAACAACAACAACAATAACAACAAAAGGGGTTCGGTAGCTTAGAAACCAGAATGTTACAGTAGCAAGATCAATCAAATGCTGGCCTAAGACATTGAAGAATTGTACTTAATACTTTAGACAAAAACTGCCTAACTACAGTGTAAATATTTATTATTACCCCTCCCTTCCAAAGGATGTATTTGCACTTATTTTCTTTGACTCTCATCATAATAAAGCTCAGTTTTATGTAGTATAAATATACTTTTTCTGATTTCACAATAGTTGCCTGTGGCCATTTAAAATTTTGCTGTGACTGAGACCTTTCCTCATTTACACTTCCAAAGTCCTATTGACTTGATGGAACAGTAGCGTGTTGTGTAACTGTGAAAATTAGCACAGGGTCTGATGCTGTAAATAGCATTTGCACTAAAAAGTGGAACATGACTTGCTTTATTTATACCCAAGTAATCGAGAGTGCTTTGTAGTAATTTCTACTGTATGTTTTTCTATATTTAGAAAAACAACTCTGTCCCTGATAATAAGGAGTAAGAAACTACAGAAATCTTCCAGCTCAGAGCAGGTGCTTGCAGGGTTTTTGCCTCTCTGCTGATTTACAGGGTGCCAGTGTGCTCAGAGGCCGAGTCCCCTTCCAGCACTCACCATCCTGAGGGGCCCAGCTGAAGCCCTTGGGTGCTCCTGCCTCCGTGGATCACATCACACTCCCACTCCATCCCCTTTGCTGCTCCTCTACTGGACTTTGCTGCCTGCTTAAATTTTTTTCACCTGAAGAGCAGAAACATTTTAGCTTTCTAATTTCACTACTTTCTTAAATAATTCATTCTTTTCCTCTTTATGATTGAGTTGTCTAAATGGCCATTTGAACAGGCTAGAACATGTTTTGGCCTGGTCAGAGGAGCTGGATGTAGGGTCAAGTTCAAAGGAGCATTCCCATTCATTCTTCCAGTTTTGTTATTGCTTGAGCAACTTTAACCACAGCCAAGTGCTAGACACAGACACTGTCCAGGAATCTCAGTGTGAGTAAAGAATTTAAGGAAGGTCTATGAAATGTCATTCTGATTCTTCTAATGTCAGCATAAATTACTATGCAGAAGTGAAAATGGTAATATTATGTGTTAAACAGAGCTTGTACAAGGAGGCCCTTTAGTGAACACAGCTACTCAGAGCAGACTGTGGCTGCTCTATGTGTAAGGTAAGGCACCAGAGGACTTTTTTGTGGACTTACCTGGAAAGAAATAAAAATCCACATATAATTTCTTCTTTATTCAGTAGAAGATGCAGTTTATTTTGTAAACAGAAAGCAGCTGTTTGCATCACTAGACATCGAACTAGGAACCCTGATTATTAACTAAGAGTATTTAATAAATTCACAATGCAAGTGCTAATGAATGAGTTGATTTTAATATATATCATATTTCACTGTAGAAACCGCCTTATGTTTTATCTTCCCACAGTTTCATCTTATCCTCACTTGACATTCCCAGCAGGCAAGACCAAAAGCAAACTGGGCTATCCAGTAGTACTGATACAGATAGATTAAAAAAAAAAAGAAAGAGAACCCTGGGATAAATCTGAACCAGCTGAAAGGACAGAGAGGTGGCAGAACCCAAAGCAGGACTCCCCAGCAGGCGAAGATGAAGCCCAGGATCCCCTACCCCATCCAAAAGTGTGACAGAGTGGCAAGGCAGGGACTCACTGGAAACAAGCAGAGTGAATTTCAGGCTGGAAAAGGGAAATGTGGGAGTGGAAAACAAGTAGGGAGAATAAGGATCAGTTTTTCATCAGATTGTCTGGCCGCTTGCATTTGCCAGTCCTCATCCTTGCCAAGACGGGAAGTCCCCTGTTCCCTGCTTCTTTATGCTCGTTCCCAGCCTGGCTTTGTGTGGTGAGGCAGTGACGTTGTTCACTGAGGGACAAATTTGAATTCTTTGATCTTACTATGCCAACTTCACATTTTCTGGGTAATTAAAAACAGACCAACATGCATGCACACGTTAAAATACAGCAATGTATTTGTAAGTATAATTGAGCTGTGATTAATTCCTCACATTTCATTACAAACCAATAAAATCCCATTAAAAGGCAATGAATGAATCCTGCCAGGAGCAGGCCCATATTCCCTCTGTTCTGTGTAATCCGTAGCCACACACAATTTCGCAAAGCACGGGCAAACATTACCAGGACAATGTGGCAATATTTCATATTTGTGTTGCAAATGTGAAAGTGACAGTGCAAGCTGTGAAAACATCCAGCATCCCCAGCAGACCTTTCAGACTGTGTGTACACCCCTGCCTTCATGGACGATAATGGCATTTCTTCTGTTCCTGAGACAAAGAGGAACTTGATTTTCTCTCCTTTCCTTCATTACAGACACTGTAGGAACAGAGGGATGTTACCTCCCTGCTAGTGGCACAAAGGCAGCATCTCAGATATGGATTAGCTCCGAATTATCCCTTTTGACAAATAGGTTGTGAAACCATCGCTCGGTCTCTTGGCAGTCCCAGCCCTGCCTTTGCCCAGGAGCCCTGAGCAGCTGCTGCCTTCCCACTGTCACTGGCCACAGGGACAGACACATTTCTCTTTGTCATCCCTGCATTTCAGGGCTTTAATCCACCTGGGGCATGGACTGTACCTGCACAGAGCAGGCACAGTCAGAGGGCTCTCTCTGCCACGTGTTCAGTGAGCTCAGTTAAACCCAGGAGCACCTGTCAGCTCTTCCACCCCAGCCACAAGCCATCTGCAAGGAGCTCTAGCTAAGAAGTTCTTCAGAAATACCCCTCCTGTGCTAAATATACTGATTCCCTGATGGCATCTTGCACCGTTTGCTCCTGCCTCCAAATTTGTGCAATAGCAGCATCCAGTTTTCTCCTCTAACATTTGGGGAGGCAGGGAAAGGCACAAGGAGGGAAGAAAAATGTAATTTGAGTTCCTTTTATTGCCTTTCAGCATGATCGCTTTCTGGTTTCAAAGGAAATGTAACTGAAATCCAATGTGGTTTTGGAGTAAGGAAAATGTTAGATAAAAATTAGCATTTTAAATCAGGGAAATTATTTGTGAATTAAAATACTTGTTTCTTGTGGCTTTGCAGAATCACCTTCCCTTTGCCTTCAGGGCAGCCAGAACAATTTTCAGGCCAAACCAACATTGGAATTCCTGTCCTTCCCAAAGAAAACTGGTGGGTGAGTTTCTGCCTAGGAGCTAAAACAGAAGTTGGCCCTAGGGTTTGGCTGCAGCTCAGCTTTGTGGAAGCCACCATTCCATCCATCTTGTTGGCTTCCACCCACAATGGGGACGTGGAACCAGACAGCGAACTCAGGGATAGTGTTATACCAAAGTTGCAATACTGCTTTCCCACTGGTCATGGTACAAACACATCAAGTAGAAAATAGTATTTTCCTTTATGAAAACACTCTGTTTTCATAAGGAGTGATCCACTGCTTTAGATTAACAATGCTCAGCAGTATCCCAAGTTGGCCAGTCTGGCTACTACAGCCCCAAAGAAAACAGAAGGAATATCCAACAAGAAAATATCCTGTAATGAGCTCAATATTGTGGGTTTTTTTCTCTTCAAAGTGGCTTATCTTTGTTCTATGGCACAGCCAGTTAAGGGAGAGGTTTCTGCTCTTTGGTTTGTTTAACAAATATGAGTAACACTGCTAGAGCTGGCAGCTGGAGCTAGAAATGCCCGTGTACCCCATACCAAGCTGAGCAAGGAAAGGCTTTTAGAGATGCCTGGTGAAAAAAAAGAAGATAAATGATTCTCTGAGGACCTGAGTCCTCCTCTCAATCTCCCTGCTCTACCTGTCCCTGTGCTTGTAACCTACAGCCTCCATAAGGTAGGGAATGATGGCATTGCTTCCCATAAATTCAGGATAAGTTTGAGTGAATTCATTTTTCATTGAACTCTAAAAAAGGGAATAATTTTTACCATAATTTCCAAAGCAAAATAATAATATGGGGTGGTTCTGAATTGTGAACCTGGATCAAAAGCAAAGAAAAGCCAGCAACACAACTTCCTATTCCTCAGTCAAGAGCTGTGACAGAGTTTTCATTCACATCACCTTCCAGACCCCCAGGATCTCCTGATGGTGATATCCTAAAAGTCAGTGATCAGCACAAGATATTTCTGGAGGCCAGGAAACATGGAGCAGGAATTTCCATAAAGGAATCCTTAACAAAAAAATCGCCTATTACTATTTTCATAAAACTATAGAATGATCTGGGTCAAAAGGGACCTTAAAAACCATCTAATTCTAACCCCCTGCCAGTTAGTCCAAGATATCCAGCTAGCCCTGATCACTACGAATTTGAGGTCATATATTATTTCTCTTTTAAAACCATTGGTCTCTAAGCATGTAAGTCACAGAGACCCCAACTAACACAATGTAGGAGGTCTGAGACAAAATAACACCTGAACAGCTTTGACCACTGGGCCAACTTCCTCTGTAATTTTGCTGGATAATGGATAAGAATAAACAGTTCATTTTGCTGATCATCTCCTAATACAGATTTCACACTAGATAGATAGATAGATAGATAGATAGATAGATAGATAGATAGATAGATAGATAGATAGATAGATAGATAGATAGATAGATAGATAGATAGATAGATAGATAGATAGATAGATAGATAGATAGATAGATAGATAGATAGATAGATAGATATAGATATAGATTAGATATAGACAGACAAAAAATTGAAGTCCATGCACATTTCTCTCAGGTAGTATTTATAATCTAATGGCATTTATATAATAATACATGCATGTTTTATGTAACATTTAAATTTCATTTACACTCATGTTTTCAAAGTGCATTAGCAGGACACTTAGCACAGCATGTTGCCCCTCACTGCAGAATTAGTTTCTACTTTGCTCCCTTGTTAATTTTTCCTTGCAACCCACAAGAAATCAGCTTCATCAGTTACTGATTTTGGCTGCTGTGCACCTATAACTGAGTAGCATTTATTTGCCACATTGCTGCTCTCAAAACATGGCCACACGACTGCGCTGCTTTGTTTAAAGTTCTCCTCTACAAGGTTCTCTGCAAGGGCTGTGTAGGAGGCTCTGCAGCAGAAAGGTTTGAAATTGTTTTTCTGAAAACTGTTTTGAAGAGTCTGTCCTTTTCAAAGTCTTGGCCAGCTGCACAGCTATTTTCCTCTCTTCATTTTCTTTACTCCTGCAGCACTGAATAATAGTTGTTATTTAATATTTTAGATATAAAATTTAGAGGTGAATCTCTATCATATATTTCCCTCTTTAGCAGCCTTTACTGGGCACTGAGGCACTTCCAGAGATTCTCCTTTTGCCAGGATAGTACTGAGTCCCTTACAGACCAGCCAATTTAGGGATCATTTTTACTGTAATTACACTCATGGTACATTCCTTGTACTTCATGTAGTCCCAGGTGTCAGTGGGAATCTCCTATTTATGGAGAAGATTGACAACACCCATGTCAGGACCTTGTGTCCTGCTCATCACTGACATCACCAAAGAGCCTCACAGGGTGTTTCCAGGAGCACTGACCAGATGACATCAGCACGGGCACCAGTCTCCCAGCAGAAAATTTGCTCCAGTTTTGAACACAGCCATGAAAAGAACAACCCAACCCCCAGCACTGGTTATGCTGGGGCACAATAAATTTCACATCAAGAAACAGGCAGCCTTAAAGTTTTTGCATACATTGAGATGTACATGAAAAATTGGATACTTTCCCTTGCTCCAAGGGACTATGAACAATAAAGAACTTCCAGAAATATAACTTTCTTAGTATGTTAAAAAGTTCAGACTGTGGAAAGAAGACATTTCTGAGAAACAGATTTTAGTCTTTGAAATAATTAGACTGAGCTGAACAGATTTTTGGCATTATTTGTAAGCCAGTCATTGTTCAGCCTTTGTACTTAGAAGAGCAATTATGACTCCTTTGGAAACATCCTTAGCTGAACTCTTAAAATAATAAAAACACTCCCCCATAAGACCACATCAACATATGGTTTTCGTAATGACAGCACAAACAAATCACCCACTCATCAAACATTTAGGAAGAAGACAGGAACAAATAGAACAAACAAATTTTCTAAAGGTTACTTACTGGTCCTGATCAATCAGAAGGCAAAAAAAAGCTGAACTGAATGCAGAAATTGCCTATGGGATATAGAATGCACATAAAATACGCAAAATATAAATAAGTAAAACCATAAAATAAACACTGCAAAACAAAGCTTATAGACAATGTGCTGTGAAGTTGTATTTCACAAATATTGAGCTGCTGATGTCCAGCTTTATGACCCTCTCACTAGTTTACTTTTTACCTTCAGTGATAAGTCATGAGTAAGCAAGAAAGAGATAAAGTATATCTACACTAGTGATCGTTATCAAAACATCCTTCCTGGTTTCACCACCTTCCTGGTAACTCCAGGGTGAGGCCCCTGTGGATCACAGAATCAATGAGATTGGAAAAGACCTCTGAGATCACCGACTCCAACCTTTGACCAATCACCACTTTGGCATCCAGCCTAGAGCACTGGGTGCCACATCCAGTTGTTTCTTGAACACCTTCAGGGATGGGGACTCCACCACCTTCCTAGACAGCCCACTCCAACCCTTTCAGTGAAGAAATTCCTCCTGTTCCCCTGATGTGCATCTCTGCTGCAGTTCCCTCTGGAGGATGCTGTAAGTGGTGACTACATGAGTGTGAACGATTTTGAGATTCATGGACCACTGTTCCTTATTTGGCACAGCCCTGTGGTCACACTGATGAGTCAGCACCAGGGAGGCAGAGTCCCAAGGCACACCTGTAGGCCTCTGGAGCTCAACACTGACACAGAAAAGATTCTGGCGACTAAAGCATCCATGCTTTCTCATCATGGGGCAGCCCTGAAAGCATCCATGTCTTTAGAAATGGCAAAGTTGAGGTAAATGGACACAGAGGCTTTGAGTTGTGTCACTCCTGATCTTACCCCATATAACCTATAGAAATGTACATGAACAGGACTCCCCTTCTCCTTTGGATTGGGATGTTCATCTCTCTGCCTCCTGCATCTTTTTATGCAGGTGCTGGAGACTGTGTCCAAGTACTACTTCATAACCTCCTCCTCTGCCAGGCAATCACAGGTCAATCCTGCATAACCTGTGCCTGTGCAGCTCACATGTGGCTGAGCACTGCAAGCTGTCAGCAGCTTCCTGTCAGCAGCTGCCAGTGCAACCTCCACACAACTCCCTGGAAAACACCAAGCAAACCTTGGTGTACTATAAAAAGGGAGCAAACAAGTTCCATGTTCAAAACGGGGCTTGCCATATAATCACAGAATGGTTTGCGTTGAAAGAGACCTTAAAGATCACCCAGTTCCAAACGACTGCCATGGGCAGGGACACCTTCCACTAGACCAGGTTGCTCAGAGCTCCATCCAGCCTGGCCTTGAGCACTCTCAGGGATGGGGCATCCACAGCTTCTCTGGGCAACCTGTACGCATGCCTCATCATCCTCACAGTAAAGAATTTCTTCTGCATATCTAACCCAAATTTTGTCTGTTTCAATTTGAACCCATTACTCCTTGTCCTGTCACTAGTTTCTGACGTTCCATCTTACAAATACACAGAAAGACCCTTCAGTTCGAAACAATAAAAAAAATTAACATGGGGAGATTCCTCTGAGAAGTCATCCTGGCTGCACTTAGGTCTGTTGGTTTTGCTTCCCCTCTTCTAAGTGAGTCTGCGGCTTGTGACTACAAGAGCAGATGAGAGAACTCTTAGTGCTTGTGTAGATTCCAGCTGGACAGTGGACCAAGAAAATATCCTATACTTCTCCTCCTCTGAGGAATTCTGGATGAGACTCAATGAGAGCAGCATTACAAACACCAATGGCTGGACTGGAGCCACTGCTCTGTCACTGCAGCCTGTGGGATTGGGCAGATGGTGTCAGGGCCAGGAAATGTATGGCACAAAAACTTCTGTAGATAGAGCCCGTATGTCTTGCTCATTGAGTTAATGACAGGAAGACAAACTAGAGTTCCTCCTCGAATCCCTACCCATACCATTTTCAGGTTCAATCAGAGTCAGGATTGCTGCTTCTACAGATGTTTAACTCCAAACTATGTCCCAAACAGCTTCAGTGGATGGCACAGCCTCGGTCTTGCTGTGTGCTGGAAGGTCTGCAGAGCAGGGCTTGGTCTTCTTTAGAGGGGCACAGCTCTCAATCTGCAAAACTCTTTATCAAGTCCTTGGGTACAATACTTCCACAGAAACAAATATTGGAGAAAACCACAAGTGAACGTCTCTGTCTTTGAACAGTTTTACCAGGGGCAATGACTGCTTTCAGTTTTTGTCAAACTGCATTAGTATTTTATGAGAAATCAAGATCTGAGTATTTAAAACCTGGAAAAATTAACAGTGCTACTGGAAACAATGCTATGATACAGTTATGTCATTATTATTGAGCTTTGAAAGGCAACTGAATGAGAGTCTGATTCTTTGGGCAATCTTTCAAGCCAAGCTTTGTTATAAAGAAATTATTTAACTTTTATTTGGCTTTACTTTTGTAAAGTTAGGGAAAGTCTTGGTGATGAAGTACTGTTACTGCACACAAATACAATAAGGAATGCCTCTCTAGCTTGTCAGGCTGTCTCCCGAGTTGCCAGCAGCCTCAATCTTTGCAGGAGAATTACCCTTGGAAACAAATCCAGTTCCCCTAATCTCAGGGTCACTAAAGCAAGCTAGTCCTTTGGCCAGAGAGATGTTATTTCGAGATCTCCATCTAGGACGGGGATACAGCTGTGGGGAAAGGGGCAGTTGGAGGCAGCCCTGTACTCTGGGAGTCTCGTGTTTAACTGTCTTGGCATGTTTTCAGTTATCCAGGGGAAATGTGTTCAGTTTTATTCCAGCCAAAACCAGGCAGCACAGAGGAAGAAGCTGTAGGAGGGCTCTTCATAAGCTTGAGGTGATGTGAGAGCAGCCAGGTGTTTCAGTGAAGGCTACCTGTGACTGGCACAGCAGCATCTGATCAAAGGTTTTCCTTGGCAGCAGTGATGACTCACAGTAATTATCCTTTCTCTTTGTGTACTGTCTAGTGTTTACTCACTATGGTTCTGTATTGGTTTTTGTTTCTTGCAAGAAAATGAAAAACATTATTACCATGCTTCCTTCAGTTTAGGATTTTTAACCTTTTCTTGGTGTGAGGCTTCACAAACAGAAAACTCTGAAATTCTTTGGGCTCTTCACCTCTTACATGGTATTTCTGGAAGGTCTTCAACTTTTTCAGTGTGGATTTTTTCTAAATCTGCCCTGCTCAGTTATTACCCTGTTACCCTAAACTTTGTAAAAAGCCATGCGAAGAAGTTTTACTTTTCTCTTCATTGTTTATGTGCACTTATGCTACAGAAAATAGGAACATCTGTTAGCTGTGGAAGTGGTGTGTATGATTGATTCATCATCACAGCTCCTCTAAAAAGTAATTCCTTTGCTTGGCAAGACAGACTGCCAGACTGTCAGTCTGTTCACACTCTCTACATTGGTTTGTCCGAGTACTTGAGTTACAGTAGCAGGGAACTCCAGAATACCTACAGGATTTACCAAGGGAATTGGATATTTATCTCTGAAGGACAACTTAAAAACTAAAATATATCATTACACTTATGATCTCAGCTAAAGCTCTTTCAAGAACTTCTCTAAAATAATGCAGTGCTACAGTTAGCACGCTTTTCTGAAATTTTATAAATATGGACATACAGTTAACAAAAGGTTACCTCCAGGTAATTAAAAATCCTTTATGTCTTACTTACAGGAAAACAGAAAATTAAGAACAAAAACTTGGCAGAACCCTTTCATTAAAAAAAAAAAAAAGTCATTTTGCATATGAGAAAAGTTTTAAACAAGAATATAACAACAGAGAGACACCTATATCAGATTGAAGAAAATCTTCCAGAGTCTTGCAAGACTTTCTAAGATTCAGTTCCCCTCACTGCCCTTTATTTGCCTGGGCAATCACATGAAGCCTCAAATTCAGCTGAACACTCCAGTTTTTATTAAGCATTTTAACTGTGCAAGATGAACCTTCATAAGTCACTGCAGTCACCTCCTCCTGCATTCTGCCCCCACTGCTGAAGCCCTGGCTGCCTCCAGGGGAGATCCTAAAGGAATGATGAGCTCAGCTCTGCCCCAGGAGTGCTCTGCCCCATGCTTGGCTCCCCTGGCTCCCCTCTGGCTGTGATCCCAGCGTCTTTCCACAGGCACGGCACACAGACATCCCAAAGCATGCATGGGATTCGTACAATAGCAGGAGGTCAGTCAGAGCTCTGTGCTGCAGTCCAAGCCTGGTAACTCATCAGAGCCGAGATCAAAAGATTAATGGATAATCAGCTTGCATTATTAACAATATAGTAAACAAAACTAACAGAAACGACCAATTCCCCCCTTAACTTTTTATTTCCTTACTTTTCCAGGCTAGGGTCATGGGAATGTGTCCTACTGCAGCCTGACCTGACACTAACCATCAGTTTTGTTTAATAAGTAAAATGCAGGAGCTGTGGATCCACCACATCTTACCTGGGTGATGTCTTTGGTTGTTACCTGTATAAACACTCTTCACAGCACATTAAACTTGTTTTTTCTTTCTGTATCCATTGAATTCTTCATCAAGAGACAATTCAAACTCCTGTTAGTTAATGGAGACAACACACATATCTTTCTCTGCTCCTTTCTCCTCCACTCATAGATGGATTGTGGTGGATTTAAGTTATAAATTTAAATTTCATTAGGATAAATTAATTAAGATTTATGGCTGGGCTCAATCATGTTAAAGCTCTCTTCCAACCAAAATTATTCAGTGATTCTAAGATAAAGGAGGCTGTTATCAAGTTGGAGTACTACAAAACTGAAAAGCAGAATTTAATGATGTTCACAAACAAGAAAAAAATTCTCGTAATTGAATTTTGTTAAACCTCACAATAAACATTTTACAAAGAAAAGTGACAAAGGAAGGTTGAAGACAAGTAATATAAGTGAGCCATCATCCAAAATCTCACATGGAGATGGCTGGAGACACAAGGATGTGTATTTGTTAACATCATAATTACCGGGAGGATTATCTTCATTTGAACATTATAGAATCATGGAATATCCTGAGTTGGAAGGGACCTACAAGGATCATCCAAGTCCAGCTCCTGGCCCATCCCACCATGTGCCTGAGAGCATTGTTCAAATGTTCCATGAGCTCTGTCAGGCTTGGAGCTGTGATCCCTGCCCTGGGGAGCCTATTCAGTGCCCAACCACCCTCTGGGGGAAGAACCTTATCCTGATATCCAAACTAAAGCTCTCCTGACACAACTTCATGGCATTCCCTCAGGTCCTGTCACTGTCACCACAGAGCAGAGATCAGTGCCTGCCCTTGCACTGCTCTTTGTCAGGAAGTCATGGAGCTTCCGACTGCATTCAGGTTATGGCCTCACAAAAGCCCTTGCCCAGGATCTTGATGGACTTAGAACCCAAATTCCTTCCCAGACATTTCTTTGCCATTTTCCAGCCAAATGAGCTTTGAATAACAGCATGTCCAGTCAGGTTTTAAAAAAAGAATCATCCATTTGCTCCAATACCTTTTCATTGCAGGTTATTCCCACTGCGTTTACTAGGTTCAACCTGCAGAGAAAGTAAGTTTCACTCACAAGTAAGGCCCAGTAGAGATGGCTGGCAGTGTGTGTTGCCTTCAGTTTTTATAATGAATCATGCAAGGTGGTAAAAAATTAAAGGATGTGTGTCCCAGTTTGGAATTCTGGTCAGCAGCACGAAGAAACCGCTAGGATTAGAGTCACACAGGCATTTGAAGACTGGGGGGCTCTCTTCTGCTTTTGGGGTTTTGGGGGGTTTTGGTTGCTTATTGTGGAGTTTTTTAGTATTTGTAAGGTGCATGTGTGCAATGTATGTTCCCTTGCAAGTTGTGACAGCCAACCTGCTTGTCACAGGTACAAGGACAGAGGGTGGCTGCACAGCCTGAACTTGTAGCCAGGGCTCATAGAGCAAAGAGCAATTTTTCTATGCAGTCCTCCTGATGTTGCAGGAAAATGCTTCGTTCCTGAAGAACCTTTAAGGGTGAAGCCAAAATGTGGCCTGAGTTTAAACTGTCTACCATTCCTTGGAAAATGTGTCAGAATCTGCCATCAATAGCTTGAAGGAGGCATAAATGTGCATGAGATTTGAATGGGCTTGGGAAATTTTATACATCAAAACGGGGCTGGTAAAAGCTCTCCCGGTTATTCTTTGTCTCCGGAGCCACGAGGTTTTCTGTGTCTGCACAGAGTATGGATTTTGCTGGAAGCAAGAACAATCCTAATGGTATTTTCTATGCAGGCTTTGAGCCAATCCCCCAGGCAGTGCCTGCAGATCCTGGGCAGAAACTGGGGTCATTCACAGCACCCAGGGCTGAGCACCATGGCTGGGAGCACCACTGCACCCTACACAACTGGAACCCACCAGGAAATGTCTTGTGTTGGGCACAGGGTGCTTCCTGATCCCAGAACAGATACCACAAGCCCAACACCTACCAAAAGGGCTTTCCCTGGGTCTTTCCTAAACTCTTTCCTTGCCACTTGTCCCACTGCCCTGATGTGGCAGGAGGGGTGCAAAAGGAGGCAAAGTAGCATGTAGAACACAATGCAGCTTCTAATGTTAATCTTTTAGAAGTGCTAATTATATAAACCTCTCTGTTCTGAAAGGAAATTAATATAATTGTTTGTACAGACACGGGAAAAGTCATCTGATAAGTGCTCCTATTTTTAACTGATCATAGTTAAAAATAGGGAAGCCAAATATTAAGAATTTGAGCAACAAAAGGTACAAAACCAGCCAGGCTCACACAGCCTGAGCAAAACTTTCTGGTCACCTCCTCTACCTTACTGGTATCTGACTGGGAAAAGTTAACACTTTTTTACTGATTGGAAAGTGAATACCAAACCCACCAATTTTATGCTTAAACAAGAAAACTCTCAAGATGCACAGTGTTTGTCAAAACAAATCATAAAGAGACAAATCTGTGTTCCATATAGGAACGTGTCTGTTGAAAATCTTAAAGAAAGCAATATATTACTAGTTCTGTCTGGCATGCTGTCACCTGCTTATCACTATGGCAAATGTTTGTAACAAAAATAATTTAATAAGCAAACAACCACTTTACACACTAGTGTTCTAGTTTTATATGCTAATTTCAGTTTCAGAGCAGACTAAAGAAAGATCTTCTTGTGGAAGATATGTTTTCCTCTTTTTTGGTATGTCTGTAAAGGCTGGTGTAATTAAGGGGTTTAATTAAAATTCTAAATGCTTATTCCATAAAAACAGCATTATGACGTGGGGAAAAGTGGGGTTTTTTGCCATTATAATTGCCTGTCTTGTGTATTGACAGTGTAAGAGTCCAAGTGAGAGGCTGTATATACTTTTAAATAATTTGTTTTCAATTTTATTATTTATAAATTATGTTCATTGTTGCTTTCTTGATTCATATTGCAACAACACTCCTGAAGCTGCACTTACTGTGCCACCTCTATGTTATGGCTGCACATAATTAAAAAAAAGTAATAAAATACAATTATGTGGCTTTTAGCCCATTGAAACCCCACCACTGCATTGAAGGAGGGGGCACACCAGGGCTCACATTTAATATTTTCCAATGTTTCACAGCTCATGTTGGCTTTAACCTTTGTACTTCGAGGGGCCTTGTGTTTGTTTTTTTCTGGTTATTAATTTTTATGGGGTTCATGGCACGTAGCTGCTGTCCAGCCATGCCTGCAGCCACTGCTCTGTTCCTCACGCACAGCTGGAGATATTGGGAAGGTTTTGGGGTTCTTATCCCCATTACTGGGATCAACGAGCCCCTCATGGCACAGGCTTCAATACTCTGTGCAGTTTTGGGCAGCACAATACAAGGAAGGCGTTGAACTATTGGAGAGAGCCCAAAAGAGGGCAATGAGGATGGTGAAGGGCCTTGAGGGGAACCTGTGTGAGGAGAGGCTGAGGGCACTTGGTCTGTTCAGCCTGGAGGAGACTGAGAGGAGACCTCACTGCAGTCACAGCTTCCTCCTGACGGGAAGAGGAGGGGCAGGCACTGATCTCTGCTCTGTGGTGACAGTGACAGGACCGAGGGAATGGCCTGAAGCTGTGTCAGGGCAAGTTTAGGTTGGATATCAGAAAAAGGTTCTTCCCCCAGAGGGTGGTTGGGCATTGGAACANCCTGACGGGAGCGGGGAGGAGGCGGCGCGGCAGGCGCCCTTCCTTCTCTCGGGGGCGGCGGGCAGCCCTCTCCCGCTGCCTGCGCTGCGTCCCGGGGGCGGGGAGGGATGGTCCGGGCTCTGCACCTCCCCAATCCGTTCGTGTCCCCCCTCCATCGCGCGGCCCGGCGCATCGGCCCCGGCACCCCCCGCATCACCCGGGCTAAAGCTTCTTCCCGGGACGTAACCACCGCAACTCGTTCTAGCCAGGCCAGCAGGCAGAACGAGTGCTGGCCGAGCCCTCACGGAGCGCGGGGCCGCGCAGCCGGGGTGCCGGGGGATGCGGGACGGGAACCAGGAGCCTCCAGCCCCCATGGCCGCCGCATCCTTCACCGTTGGGAGCTCTCAGGGCATCGCTGTGGCCTCGTCGTGCGGCGCCTTTCAGCACTGGCACAGTTCGATGTACTTGGGGAATGTCCAGAATATCATTTGCCGCATGCAGGGAGTGTTTTTCATCAGTAGAAAACGCTCTGGGAATGTTATTTCCCACAGAACGTATTATACTTGTGTTCTTGTGTACACCAGTTTTGGTTTAAATAATAATAATTTAAGGGCAGAATTAGCATAAATGTTCATGACAGTGTTTCAGTATTCTCCATCTAAAGAAGTTAAACAGATTGTCCTTGATACCTCAAAGAAAGAACATTCAATAACAACTTTTTAGCATTATGGATATTTCTATTTATTTTTAGTACTCAAGAACACTTATGTTGAAATAATTCACACCTAGATGTGTATTTCTTGCATCTTTGAAGTTTTTACCCCGATAGAAAAAGCTGTCAAAATTCTAATAAAATTTTAATATCTACAGTCTTACTTTAATTCTAGATAATAATTCTAGGTAATAATTTAGCTGTTCCTCTTTTCTGAAATGTCCCACTCATATTGCTGAAATTAGATTTAACCTCAAATATATCTAAACAAAGTGTAGTTCAGTTCATGTGTGTATGACACAGAATGTGATACACTTTTAAAATATTTTTCTTTAAAAATCTAGACCCGTCTCTTTCCTCTGATGTTCGACTATACCTGGTGTTGAGGATCTCTTAATTTGAAGTTGTAGGATGCCTGTTTTGGAAACATTGACAGAATTGTCCTACAAACATGGAACTTAACTGAAATCCCAGCATCATCTGGTTCATTTGTTGTGGAAAAGGAACATAAGTTGCTTCTGCCTTTGGGGCAAATTTTGTTTGTGTTGGGTTTTTTGTTTGTGTTGAACAAGCTAACTGGTAATTTCATCTGATGCCTCTTGGTTCCTGTACTTGAACAGGTAGGGGATTCTTGTTAACCTTTGTAGTGCCAGTCATGAATTGTATAGATAGCCTTCTAGACCTTACCTTGATGATGGCATAGAATCCCAAAATCCTATGTTCTGTGAGCTGCTGGACCATTGGTAGCTTGTACACTACAGTTTAAACCATTGGATTACCTAGTTAATGCCCAAACTGGATTTTCACATAAATTGTTACTGTGTAACAATACTGAGAAAAATAACTTTTTTAAAATTGTTTTTTCTTTTTCAGACCATGACAGTGATGATGATTCCTATGAAGTGCTGGATTTAACAGAATATGCTCGACGTCACCATTGGTGGAATCGTGTGTTTGGCCGGAATTCAGGACCAATTGTTGAAAAATATTCTGTAGCCACACAGATTGTAATGGGAGGTGTGACTGGCTGGTGAGGGAGCTTCCCTTTCCATAACTGACCTAGACATTTTACTGTGTTAGAAGATCCATTTCCATTCGAAGCAGATAAATATATCTTTAATGAGATTTTCTTTAGCATTGATCAAGATTATTCATGTGTGAACTATTTTAGTTTGTTACTCTGATTCATCATTATGAAGTGTTTTTTTAATATTGGTGTTTCACCAATATCCAAGGGAACTTGTACTAGTTACTGTGGAAAGGATTTGGGAAAATGTCAGAGCTCCAAAATTACAAGAAATAAAAGAAAAATTANGGGCAATGAGGATGGTGAAGGGCCTTGAGGGGAACCTGTGTGAGGAGAGGCTGAGGGCACTTGGTCTGTTCAGCCTGGAGGAGACTGAGAGGAGACCTCACTGCAGTCACAGCTTCCTCCTGACGGGAAGAGGAGGGGCAGGCACTGATCTCTGCTCTGTGGTGACAGTGACAGGACCGAGGGAATGGCCTGAAGCTGTGTCAGGGCAAGTTTAGGTTGGATATCAGAAAAAGGTTCTTCCCCCAGAGGGTGGTTGGGCATTGGAACAGGCTCCCCAGGACATTGGTCACAGCACCAGCCTAACGGAGCTCAAGAAGCGCTTGGCTAACGCTGAGGCACATGCTGGGATTCCTGCAGTATCCTGCGCAAGGCAGGGAGCTGCATTCGATGATCCTTGCAGCCCCTTCCAGTCCGGAACATTCCGCACTTCCCAAAGGCGATCCCGAACCCAGTCCCCTCAGGTCTCCCCTCAGGGACACCCCGGGGGGTGGGGGCGGGAGGCGCATGCGCGGAGCGGCCGCGAGGGGGCGGCACCNTTTTTCATCAGTAGAAAACGCTCTGGGAATGTTATTTCCCACAGAACGTATTATACTTGTGTTCTTGTGTACACCAGTTTTGGTTTAAATAATAATAATTTAAGGGCAGAATTAGCATAAATGTTCATGACAGTGTTTCAGTATTCTCCATCTAAAGAAGTTAAACAGATTGTCCTTGATACCTCAAAGAAAGAACATTCAATAACAACTTTTTAGCATTATGGATATTTCTATTTATTTTTAGTACTCAAGAACACTTATGTTGAAATAATTCACACCTAGATGTGTATTTCTTGCATCTTTGAAGTTTTTACCCCGATAGAAAAAGCTGTCAAAATTCTAATAAAATTTTAATATCTACAGTCTTACTTTAATTCTAGATAATAATTCTAGGTAATAATTTAGCTGTTCCTCTTTTCTGAAATGTCCCACTCATATTGCTGAAATTAGATTTAACCTCAAATATATCTAAACAAAGTGTAGTTCAGTTCATGTGTGTATGACACAGAATGTGATACACTTTTAAAATATTTTTCTTTAAAAATCTAGACCCGTCTCTTTCCTCTGATGTTCGACTATACCTGGTGTTGAGGATCTCTTAATTTGAAGTTGTAGGATGCCTGTTTTGGAAACATTGACAGAATTGTCCTACAAACATGGAACTTAACTGAAATCCCAGCATCATCTGGTTCATTTGTTGTGGAAAAGGAACATAAGTTGCTTCTGCCTTTGGGGCAAATTTTGTTTGTGTTGGGTTTTTTGTTTGTGTTGAACAAGCTAACTGGTAATTTCATCTGATGCCTCTTGGTTCCTGTACTTGAACAGGTAGGGGATTCTTGTTAACCTTTGTAGTGCCAGTCATGAATTGTATAGATAGCCTTCTAGACCTTACCTTGATGATGGCATAGAATCCCAAAATCCTATGTTCTGTGAGCTGCTGGACCATTGGTAGCTTGTACACTACAGTTTAAACCATTGGATTACCTAGTTAATGCCCAAACTGGATTTTCACATAAATTGTTACTGTGTAACAATACTGAGAAAAATAACTTTTTTAAAATTGTTTTTTCTTTTTCAGACCATGACAGTGATGATGATTCCTATGAAGTGCTGGATTTAACAGAATATGCTCGACGTCACCATTGGTGGAATCGTGTGTTTGGCCGGAATTCAGGACCAATTGTTGAAAAATATTCTGTAGCCACACAGATTGTAATGGGAGGTGTGACTGGCTGGTGAGGGAGCTTCCCTTTCCATAACTGACCTAGACATTTTACTGTGTTAGAAGATCCATTTCCATTCGAAGCAGATAAATATATCTTTAATGAGATTTTCTTTAGCATTGATCAAGATTATTCATGTGTGAACTATTTTAGTTTGTTACTCTGATTCATCATTATGAAGTGTTTTTTTAATATTGGTGTTTCACCAATATCCAAGGGAACTTGTACTAGTTACTGTGGAAAGGATTTGGGAAAATGTCAGAGCTCCAAAATTACAAGAAATAAAAGAAAAATTACTGCATATAGCTTTTTTTTTTTTTGTATGGAAAAGCTTATTTCCTTACTAGTCTAGATTTAGAAACCTGGTTATATTATGGCTGGAACATACTTTAACAGGTAAAAGAAATGAAAGGGGAAAAAAAGAATGGCAAAATACACATTTAATGAAGAGCCCCATTTCATGGAGACTGTTTTTTCCTCTAAATTGAACTGCAGCCATTTTGAGCAAATTCGCAGTTTCCTCTGATGTTATCTGAAGGGAGATACCATAGCCTAGTTATACTAGAATAATTCATGGTGAAAGCTAGACAGTAAAGATGAGAACTTAAACTGGAAAATGTGGTCACAGCCTGAGTAGTTGTGTCAGGGTATTTGTTATGTGTCAGAGGTATTTGAATGGTATTTGTCTATTCCAGTACACAGAAAAACTAAATTCATTGAACAACACCATTATGGTAGCATAGTGACTTTTAAAGAGGGATTATGCAAGAATTGGAAGATGAAATAGACTCAAAATGAAATTGTTGTACCCAGTACAGCTATGTGGAGTGGGGTTTAGCTTTCAGTCTAAGTTTGCTTCTGTAGCCTTAAAATTATTTTAAAAAAGTTATATGTGTACATGTAAACGCAGAAGTTTCTAGGGAATAGTTCATCTGGCATCCATAAAAACTGGCTTATTGAATGATCTGGAAAATGCACATTTCAGTATCTGTAGATGCACATCTCTCTGGGTGCCTTCTGATGTACATAAATAAGAATTCACTATTCATGTGCAGGGGGAAAAATTCCCCTCTGTGTGTGGGCCAGTGTTTAGACACAGTGGAATTGCCCAGGGAAGTTGTGGAACCATCAGCATTAGAAATTCTTGGCTGATTCAGGGCACTTGGCAGCCTGATTGAGCTTTGAGATTGGACTGGGCTCTGCAGCAGTTTTGGGAAGGTGACTGGCCCAGGTGACCTCCAGGGGCGCCTTCCTGTCTTATCACTCCTCTGTAATATCAGTGTCTGTGCTGTTCTCCGTTTGATGAGGGGGGGTTTGGAGACTGAGAACAAGGTAATTTTCTGGTTGCCTTGATCTATTAAAAATAGACTTAACGCCATGTCCCAGCAGAGTGGCCTTGCTGAGTTTAAATCTTGTGGTAGGGATGTGCTGCTTTTTACTGAGATCTTTCAGTTATGAGTTGTGTAGTTAATATAAATTATGGTATAATGTATTTACATGCCATTTGGGAACAGTTATAGCAGTACTGTTATATAATTATGTTGTGCTTTATTAACATGCTACATTTAATAGCAGTAAGATCTAGAGATCTCAAGCTTACTTTAAAGGAGCCATCACACAGCCAGGAACAAGCAACCATTAATCACATGGTCTTGTTTTAGACATTGTTAATTTAATATTGCTTGCATTAAATAGCCTTGATTTTTAAATTTGTAAATATTAAATGATACATTTCCTTTATAAAGTGAAATAATAGTAATAGTTGCACTCAGGAATTGTGTAGTGTGGCATTGTTCAGCAGAAAACTTCATTGGTCTGGGTTTGTTTTTTTGTTTTATTCCCCTAAGGTGTGCGGGATTTTTGTTCCAGAAAGTCGGAAAGCTTGCAGCAACTGCAGTAGGTGGTGGCTTTCTTCTGCTTCAAGTATGTAGCATTTCATGCTTTATAAGTTGGCAAATGTTATTTACTGAACAATAGGAAAAACACAGCTGTTGGGTAACATTTAATTAGGAAGGCTTCTTATCTACTTCATCTTTTTAGTCTTATCAGTCAAAACCTTACATTTGAGCTGGAATACTGTGTACAAATGTACAAAACAGACATTTCTAAAAATCAGTGGTAAGTCAGAATCTACTCTGTCCTGTAAAGTAGTTTGTTGTAAGACAAGAGAACTTCTGTGCAGGAACTAAGGTATTGTGCATGATTCGATGTTGCCAGATGAGAGGAACCTTTGATTAGGGAGAATATAAAATGTGTTTGCTTTACATTGGTTTGAGAATTTTATCAGAGCTTTAGGCTGCTTTGGCAGTTGTCTGAAGTTGTTCTGGTCCCAGCATGAGCTGTGTTTTTCTGTTTTCCCCCATTGCCATGTTTTATCTATTGAACCTCTAAAACCTGGCTGAATTTTGACAGCTTCATTGCATTCCTCTCTGCTGGCTTTCAGGTTCAGAAGTTTTTAATTACATTATCTGGCATTTTTCATCAGATACTGTGATTAGGTGAGGATGTATTTCCAAAAAACCTTTAAATTAGATGAAAATTTAAGTGAAGGAGAATTTCATGTGTCCTTCTATAAGATGCCAGGATTTTAATGGCATTTTTCATGTCTTAATACCTGTAAGCTTCTCATTTTTCCTCAGATTGGTCTGGGGGATGTAGATTGATGCCTACTTAGGCTCAATGATACGCAATTTCTTGAGAGAGGAGGTTAAAGATATATTTATTCTTTTTAACATCACCCTGGAGGGTTTCTGAAAGGCATATCCTGCTTTGATTTCTTTTGATGGTAGTGGCTGGTGCAGTCAAGTACTGATCAGGAAGGGTGGGGTAGTAACTGCTGCTGTGTAATACATTGAAATATTGCTGTTGTGTGAAGTACACACACTTCCTTCATAATCATGGTCCCTACTGGTTCAGGGCTAGCTTGGTTTTTTCCTCTTCCCATGTTTTATATGCCATTGGTCTTAATTATTTTAATGATAATTCTTTTATCAATATGACTGAAGAGCTGCCAGAACAGAGGCACCTGGGGTGAAGGCAGCAGATTGCTGCAGGTGCCTTCCTCAGTGCTCCTGACTAGAGGAAGCTGAAAAGTTAAAGCTGAGACCTGTAGACAAAAGAGAATGGAAATTGAATAAAACACATCACTTGTGCAGGATTTTTGCTTCTTGAGCTGTGAAGTTTGGGGAGCTTTCCTGTACCTGCAATAGATTTGCCACGTGGTTGAGTGTCTGATTTCTTGGTTGATCTCATTTACACTGAATCCGAAAAGGAATATTTTCCAAGAGGAAATATGAGTTAAGTATTTTGATTGGATTGTCTATATCTTAAGTAAGGTCAGATTGTCTTGAAAGGAAATGAAGTAAATGCCTTGGTCTCTCTTAATTCAAAACATTTCGTATTTTAAGGCTGAGTCATAAATTCTATGGTGTAATTACATTTCTGTAGTCTTTAATTTTTTCATTTAAAGATCACACATCCTGATTCTATGAATACGTGTTCTGTGCTTCCCCTGAGTGGGCAGAAGAGTATTTCAGCACATTACTAGAAAGTTCCTTTTTATCTGTGAATTTCTCTGAAGTTGCAGATTTCATTTCAACTGCTGATTGCAATATTGGCATTATAATTACATGCTAGAACAAGAATAATAACTACAGAAGGCCAGATTCTTGGCTAAAGCCCATTCAGTAAAACATTTCAGTCTTAAAAATCAAAAAAATATTCCTTTTTCTTCAGTGGGTGATGACTTCATCTCAAGAAATGTAGTAGGAAACTGAAAGCAATACATTTTTCAGTGTCAGTTTGTACAGGAAGCAAAAAAGATTTTTCATGTTTTTGTAACTCATCTAGAACTTCAGTCTTAATACAGATTATGTGAAAAGTAGTTGGAGAAAAAGAATAAAAATTATGTGAAATTTGCACAGCTTTTCAAAATCACAATCTGTTACCACATTTTTTGTGGCAAATACTTCACACTATAATGTGATTAATTATTATTTTATTATTAAGTATGATTTTTTTGGTGAAATAAATGTAGTTCTTCAAATATGCTGGTATAAGAGCAGTATCTAGGCACTATATTAAGGAAAATAGAATTCATTTCTCATGACAAGTAAAGGATTTTCCTTGTGTAACTTCTCATTTATACAGCACTGCTTGGTAAAATCATGAAGAGTAGGGAATTATGAACTCGTGTACTTTTTGTTCTGCAGTAATGAATTGGTTAAAAACAGTTGTTTTTAATGAGCACTTAATACCTCTTTATTTTTAAAATCCTATATCCTCAAGAGCAGTTTAATTGTTTTCTGCTCTGCAGTGAGCATACGAATTACAGGTTTTTCTGTTCTATGTTGTCTATTATTTAATAATGAAATTGGATTTTTATTCAGTTATTTGTGCTTTCACTAATACATTTTTTCCTCAGCCCATTAATATGCCATTGATGAATTAAATGGAATTCTTCATTAAATTCTGTTCTAATTTAGGAAAGGTAAATATGCAAAAACTGCACAAGAAACAAATTAAACTCCGAGATATCCTTGGCTTTATTTTGTACAGGGGTTTGTTCATGGTGCACCCTGATGATCATGGAATCATAGCATGGGTTGGGTTGGAAGGGACCTTAAGGACCATGTAATTCCAGCCCAGTGTGGCATCCCAGTGATGTTCCCAGGGAGGGACCTACCTGCTTCTAGGGCTGGGGGCTTCATGAGGAAGAGTTGGATTCAATTTTATGTTGAATGTCCCACTTGACAGTTGATGTGTGCACACTTGGAGGGATTATTCAGTGGAACAGCCAAAGCAAATGGGATTTGGAAGTCGGCCTGATAAAGAAATTCCAGAAGTTTCTGGCAGGTTCTGACATGGAGGGACAGAGCGCCTGTAACCTGCAGTGGGGACAGCAGAGCTGTGCCTGCAGATGGGGGCTGAGGGTACAACCTCTGCAGTTCAGCTCTTACACAAAGTGTTGTGTCACTTCTCAGTCAGTCCCTCCTTGTCAGTGTGTGCTGAGCTTAGAGACTTGTCAGATCTGATGTGGAAACTGGGGGTTGTTCCCTTCCTGAGCAGCAGAAAATACCTCAAAGTGCCTCTGGGTTCTGTGCACTGCAGCTGAGCTCTCCTGTGCCCTCTGGTCTTGCTTGGGCTCTTTTAGTGTGAGATTTTGCCTTGAGGAAATTAAACTCTTTTGTCCCATCTTGCTGTACAGATTTTTTGCTCCAAAACATTTTTCTGCTCGTTATTTGTGATAATGTTTCACAATTACAAAGTACCTGTGTGCCTCTCCAGTATCACCCCCAAAATGAGGTCTGCCCTTGAAGATTCTCAGTTTTCCTTGGTTAATGTTGAGAAAGGTAACACATTTTTAGTGTTCCTGCACTGCTGCATGTCTTGAATTGCCTTTTTGAAAAAATCTTTTCATATTTTTTCAACACTTTTGGAAGGTTTTAAACAAACAATGAGCTATGAGATATATAGATAATATTCCATTATCATATACAGAGAGATTCCTGTATAACCCAAAACCCACCCCTCATAGGTCTCTTTAATAATATATGCCATTAATATGTATAGAGCTATATGACACCTTAATATATCCAAGTATGGATATGATAATGGGAAACTTATTTTACTTGGTTATCATAGGGCCTGAGTTTAAAAATACCAGTAAATTTTGAGATTTTGCATTTATGTAAATTTACTGTTACAAGCAAATAGGCTTTTTATGATACATTAGAGTCTAATGTTTTTTCAGCATTTGAGTTTAGGGATATTATTTCTGCACTTATATATGAAATTATGTAATTAGTGGGGTTGCAGCCAAAGTAGATATGACACAGACTCTCTCACTGCCAAAGTACAGGGTTTTTTCTTCTCAGTTAAAAATTTTATATTCAAAACATTACCCTCTGTTGTTTTTTTTGTAAACACTCAAAAAGTAGAATTTGGAATCTCTTATTTCAGGGCTACAAAATTCATGGAGAAAAGATATCTGGTTTTGATACAAGTGTAATCTCTGCAGTAGTTAACAGATCTTAATTAAAAACTTCTGCCTCATCTTTGTGCTGTCTGGATAACTGAGCTAATTAAAGTTGTCTTAATGAAATGTTTCTTCTAAGATCCATTTGCATTTTACAAGCAAACAGATGCATTAGCATTTCTTACATTGTGTTGGACTGAGTAGAGCAGTCACATTTTATTTTCAGTTGTATGAGTGAGAAGGCACGAATTCAATGCTGAGGCCTTTTTGAAATCTTTGTGGTTATGTTAAATTCATAAAATAACAATTGCTACAATGTGCAGCTATTTTTCTTTTCTTGGTATGTCATCTAGTGACTGGATGTGCAACCAGTACAGCTTTCAAAGTGGTTTCCTGCTTTGATACTGTACAGACAGCCCTTAACGAGCTGTCCCTGCCTGGCACTAGTGCCCATGTGAATAAATGGTTTTACAGTAGACAGGCGAAGTCAATTAATTTGTTATTAATTACATTCTGAGGCATGAAGTAAAAGAGAGTTAAAATATAGTAAGTTCATTTTGCATTTGTCCAGTGAATTGCTTTTTTAAATTGTGCAACAATGGAAACTGAAGTTGACTCTCTTGCAGAGGTGATCTTCTATAAGCTTTGTTTTGAATTCAGACAAAATCTGTCTGACACTTGTTTAATTTTTTTCCCTGAATTATGAAATCCTCAGTTTGTGGTGAAATAGGTTGCTTAGTTACTGTGGCAGTTGTTGTAGAAGCTAGATGGTCTAATTTCAGTTATTTGGTAGAAAGATCCATGTGAAAGTCAAACTTCAGAGCCTGTAAGTGATGCGAAACTAAATCTAATAAATCGTATATTTAGGCTGCACCTAATAAATTGTATATTTAAATACCTGTTCCACAGAAGTTCAGTATTTGTGACTTGTGTTTACCAATTGGACAGTTTGCATAGAAGGCTGTTAGGTAAATTGGATGAATTTCCGACTCACATGTGACGTCAAGAAGCATCTGAAAAATCTCACTCTTTACAGAGTGTTTTTGTGCAACAATAATTTACATGTAAGTTTAGTGGTTTATATCTATTTGTCCTAACAGTTAAAATAAGCAGTAATCCTTGATTTTGATTTTTTCCTTTTTTCCCACCAAATAATGAGTTGTTTAACTGTTCTCTAGAACATGCAGCAATCAAATATTAGTAACAGAAGTAAGGCAAAGGTTTGGGATGATGGTTAGACATGCTAAAAAATTTGGAAGTTTGTGTTTGTAGATTGGTATGAACCAGTCTCTTCAAACTTACTCATTTTTCTGATTTTACAGAACTTGTGCTGTTCTCAGGCTATGTTATTTTTCTGCTTAATGGTTTTGTTTTGTAAGAAGTGTGAGAATTCTCTTGTAATGAGTACTCTTTTTTTTGTTGGACAGTTTAAATTGTGTAGGATAAAAGAAAGAGTTTTCAGTATTTCTAATGATGCTTTTGATTAGCCCAGATACTCTGTTGCAAATCAGAATTCTACAATTTTGAAAGAAGCTGAAACAAAGGAGATTTTTCACTGTTGTCCTATCAATGTGTTTTTCTTACAAGTAAAGTTGCAGTAAATGCTGAAGGAAAAACATTGCAAAGCTTTTATAACTGAAAAACAGAGAACTGGTAAAATTAATGAGCCTACTGAACTTTGCCATTGCTTGTTCTAATTTGAACTGCTGTCATTTAGGAGAGGTTTGAAGCAGAGAACCTCCTGAAATTTGAACAATGTCTTTTCCTGTATCTGTCATAAGTAAAAATAAGAAAAAAACTATTTTATAGGCACCAAGACAATGCATTTTGACTCATGAAATGTGAATTGCAGCTGTACTAACTGCCTTTTATTTCCCTAGATTGCTAGTCATAGTGGATATGTACAAGTTGACTGGAAGAGAGTTGAAAAAGATGTAAACAAAGCAAAAAAACAGTTGAAAAAACGTGCAAATAAGGCAGCTCCAGAAATCAACACTCTAATTGAAGAGGTGAGTCTAAGGTGATAAACTCCTTTTTGCCAGTCAGATTTTCTTACCTTCCACTGCTAGTGATAATGAGTTGAAAATGCAGATGCAAACCTGGAACACATCAAAAATAGTTTGGCTTAGTAATAGTATATGTAAATAGTAATAGTAATTTATCAAAAATTATCAGACTGTGCTGTCTTTTATTCATTCAGCTTTCTGGTTTAGCCACTGTTAAAACTGACACACAAATTTGTTCCTGGCAGGTGACAAAGCCAATAAGGTCATGATACGGTAAAAAGTTCAGGATGGTGTGGGTAAAACATGGTAACTACAAAGACAAAACCCAAATCTTCTTAGACTGCTGATAATAAAATTACTTGTCTAGACAAGAATGACTTTTCTGCAGAAAAGCTGTAGCTACTTTGTAACAGGAGCTGTGATTTTATCTAATTTTTATACATTTTGGAGAATATCTGTCTTCAGAATCTGCCAGTTGCCTACTATGTTGAGTAGAGGTAGCTGTGATACTGATCAGTGTCACAGGGGCTGTTTCACCTTGTCATTTGAAGATTTCCATTTAATCAATTTTGTGGGTTTTGGGGGTTTTTTAAAGTCTGTTTTCACATACTTTCATGCTCCATATATGCAATCTAAGTTTCATTCTGAATAACTGAGAATCCTGACTGGGAATGTGCTGCAGATAGCGAAACAGCAGCCACACTGGTGTTCTGTAATTAATGAGTTTTGACATCTCAAGTTTAACTTGTATGGAGTTGCATATAGATTGATAAAAATTACTGAAATTTTAATGTGAATATGAACTGAAAGTTCAAGACTGAGGGTTTTCTTGCTTCTTATGTACTTCACATAGCTTAACCTCTCCTTCTCCATTGCTCTGTAGAAATGGGTGGGATAGGATGGGGGTTTTTGTTTTCCTTTGGTTTTTTTCCTCTCAGGTTATATGACTCTTTTGTCACTGTGTGTTAGTTGCCAATCTGAAGTGTTTGAAGCAGAATATTTGTAAAATGGCACATTTGATAAAAGGTGTTTTACTCTGGGCTGCTCCTTCATGAAATATTCTACACCCATGTCATCATATATAAGTGGTTTTTTTTCTAGGAATAAGTTGTTAGGAAACCGGCTCATAATGGAGTGCATTTCTTTTCCTGTGATCTTCCAAAAAGCAGTATATTTTTTGAACAATTGTCATATGGTTGCAATTGAAGTCATGGTGGTACTCATGCTTTTTTTTGACAAGGTAGTTTGTAAAACATCTGTCTTGTTTTAATCCAAACAAGAGTGGTATTGGCATGAAATTGCTGTAACAATTCCTCTGTATTTTGACTTTTTAAAGGCTCACTGTGTTTTAAATATATCATGGAAGAGCTGAGAGTCAGTTTGCACTATATTGCTGCCACCTGTTTTTATATGGTTTTAGACACATCACTTCTCCCTGCACCCTTCTCCACAAGTTTAGTGTCCTTGTTTCCAGGAAGTTATGATAAGTATTAATTAATAAAGTCAGAAATAATTAACTTCATTAATACTGTTTTTCTTCTCAGTCCACAGAATTTATCAAGCAGAACATTGCAGTGTCCAGTGGGTTTGTTGGAGGCTTTTTGTTGGGGCTGGCATCGTAAGGACCCGAACGTCTCTTCCTGATGGGATCCGTGTCGGCCGAGATCAGTTGTGGTGACGTGCTGTCTGCAAGCAGTGTGGGTCACTGGGCCTGCCAGAGCAAGACAAATGGACTAGCTAGACAACTTGGGAGCTTTCACATTTCAGGCTTTTGCCTCTTGAAGCTTGGCAAAACTAGGATTTGCTGAAAAACTGTGCAGTGTGCTCATTTTATAGCATTTCTGGGCAAAACTGGTTCATTCTCATCATGACTCTTTGTATATCTGGCTTTTCAAGATCTAGCATTTTTTAAAATGTTATTCTTGGAATATAGCTATGTAACCATATGATAAGAATGAAAGCTCCATTTCTAGGTTTTCAGTTAAATACTGTTTATTTAAAAAGTATTTTTCTTCATGCTGTAGTAGGTAGTATCAATGACTACATTCTGTATATGATATTGTAGTTTCAGCCTCGTGGCTGTCCATCTTCTTTAGAAGTCACTGCAATAATCTGTAATACCTTTTTACAGAGTATTAAATAACAAAGAATCATGGGCTTATTAAAGGTGAAAATTAACTTAGACTGGCCTTTGTATACATAGAAAATAAGAAATTATCTCAGTTATAGCCTGCGGGTACCTGATGCCAGTGTGCCCAGACAGGTTTTTAAGATGGTTTTAGTGATTTGTTACCAGGTTATTCTAAAGAAGCTGAGCATCCAGACAAATACTCAGTGCATTTTTCTGTATTTCAAATTTGTGAACCTTTCAGAAATTTCTACACAAGGAAGAGTTTACTCTGCCCCAATTTCTCTAGTTTTTACTGTAGCAGCAGGTGAATGTGAACTGAATCTCTCCCAAGAACCAAGGTTCTCTTGGGTTCCTGTCCCTTCTGTGAACAGCAGTAGTGGTTTGGTAGCATTAGATGGATGGATGGTTGGGTGTGAGCTTGGGATGCACACAGGACATGGGATGTTGGACATGTTAACCTTCTAAATATTTAAATTTGTGCATCCCTTGGCTCCAGAGGTTTGTATTACATGTTGACCTTATGTTTGTGGTGTACTTGTGGCCAAGGTGAATGAGGTATGAAGCATGTCCTACATACCTCTGAGCATTAAGGGTTTCATCAAGCCTGGTTAAGCCTTTGGAGAATAAATCTTAACACACACACCCCCAAACCAAACCCCCAAACCCAAGGTACATGAATGGCCATGGATCCTAAATGTTCTAAAGTGAGTATCTGAAGTTACATAAGCACAGTTGCAGTTTATTGGAAATGGGAAGCCCAAGGAGGAATGTATCTTCTGGGTTATCTGGGATTTTGAGTAAAACAAAGAAAGATGAAAATGTTAAAATGTGAAAGCCTTTGCTGTGATGTTCAGCCCAGAGAATAATGGGAAGGTAACCAACCAGTCAGCTTTTTCCTGCTGATGAAGTTCATGGGTTTTTGGCACGTCCAAAGGGTACTTAAGCCAACTGACATGAGTCGTTCACTCTGACTGGAATGAACTGGGTATCCTGAAGGGCTTTGGGGATTAAGTGACCACCTCAGTACCATGAACCTGTAAATGTGCATTTTTGGTATACTTTATGAAGGGATTTCAAAGGAGGATCCTTTAGTGAGCTTGTTAAAAAGGCTGCTCATGTGACCAAGGAATTTACTTCATTGTTAGAAGTAGAATTAAAACTTAGTAGGATGCAAGACTGATTTCTGCAGAGGAAAGTTGTTCTGCTATTTTGTTGCCATCATCTGAGATTTTCAGTCAATGAATTAAGAATTGATTGAAATACATTTGAGGCTTCTCTATGATTTTTTTTTGTTTCGTTTTGTTTTTTAGTTTTTATTTTTCTAAGCCATTGGAATAAGAGACATAATGTTGTACATGTAAAACTGAGGGACTAAAAAGGCAAGGAGAAATGGTGTTACTGAAAAGGTGAACACTGGTAGTTTGTACTGGGATTGGCTTCATGTCTTGGACTCCTGACTGGAAGAGGGGAATGGCTGTTGGCACAGCAGAACTTGCTGATGCAGTTCCTTGGGCAGGTGAGGCAGAGGGGATGCTGCCAGCAGCTCCAGGTACAGCTGGTAGGGTGAGGTGGTGATGCAGTGGCAGCTGTGGTAAAGGACCAAGGTGAGTGCAGCTTTTCTTGCAAATACCTGAGGTTTTTGTGTGTGCCAGCTCAGACCAGTCTCACCTATGTGAGGGACTGCTCTGTAAAGGTACAGTCAAAAAACGGATGTTGATGGGGTTGGGAACAGAATGGAGTGTAACAGGAATGTTGGGTTTCTGGGGGTAAAGTCTTCTCTGGGATGATTTCAGAGTTACTGTTCCCCTCTCTGACAAAATGTAGCCCAGGCTAAGAAGATTCAGAATAGGAAGGCTGGTGAGGCCCTGGCACAGGTTGCCTCGAGCAGCTCTGGCTGCCCCATCCCTGGAAGTGTCCAAGGCTAGGTTGGACAGGGCTTGGAGCAGCCTGGGATAGTGGAAGGTGTCCCTGCTCATGGCAGGGAGGTTGGAACTGGATGATCTTTAAGGTCTCTTCCAACCTAAACCATTCTATGATTCCATGATTCTAAAGAAGAAAAATAGAATAAAAAATTTTGAAGAACTTTTTTTGGGGGAATCAGTTTTAGAAAGCTGATTAAGAAGGAAGGTATTAGAAATACTTAAATTAATGAAAGGCTAACCCAGCATTTCTATGGTTTTTGTTGTATAGCTGTAGGACTTAAAGGTGGAAAACATGGACCCGGCAGTGGGAAACAGCTTTCCATAATGCCCAGTGGGCTTGTGGAATTAATTCCTGCTGTGTGCTGCTGAGACCAAGGAAGAGCCCTTCATTCAGGGAAAGATGGGGCAACATTGCAAGAGTCTCAGTTATATCTAACAGTGGGAGAAAAACACTTCTGGTTTCTCTGGCCGTAGTTAATATTGTTCGGTGCAGTTCACAATAGAATTCCAGCTGATCCTACCTTTTCTCTCTACAGGCTTTCATAAATTTTTTCCCCTCAAGTAGTTGTTAGCAGCCACTTTTCAAATTGGATACTAAGATAATGATTGAGGAAGGCATGACATATATCCCTCTAGTGAACAGCTTTTGAAAGCTTATTAACTAGTGCACTTGAGGAGAGATTGCTAATAAATCATCTATTTGTTTTCTATTATCTTAATGGAATAATCTATTTCCTGAAATAATTTATTTTTAGTTAAAGAAGCATTGGGCAGTAGATTTTAATTTAAGGTGAGATGCCACTGTGATCTTATTACTGAATTTTAAGAGGCCAGACTTTGGCTAAAACTTTGAAGGCTGTTTCTGCTTCAGCAGCCAGACTGAGAATTAAAATGTTGTAGTTAAAAGATAGAGCTGCCTCCAAGATTAAAGTGCATTTGTCATGAAGGCTTAAGAAGAGGAGAGGCAAACAGAGTAAAATGTAGGAGTCAGAACTGTAATTCAGTAATTCTGCCTGTGTGGACTCCATAAATTACAGTGAATTCGGTAATGTGAAAAAGCATCAGTAATACCTCCCCCTAACCTTTTGAAAATTGTTGGAAATCTCAAAGAATTACTTTAAAAATCAAACTTTTATGGTATGCAGCTCCCTGGGGTCTGTAGGTGATAGTGGAAAAAGATAATGTTCACTCAAACTAGAACAGCGTGACATTTTGGAAGGGAGATTGGGCACCAAAAAAACAACAAAAAAAAGGTTAATTCACCCTAGGAGTGTGCATGGGCTCAGTAAGTGGTGGGGGAGAACAAGAGTCAAATCTACCAGGAGAAGGAGGTGCCATCCTCCCTTGTCGGATTGGGAAGCAGGTCTGATGTCCCAGTTGTGGGACATGTGGAAAAGCTTATTTTGGGGTAGTTTGGGAAGTGAGTCAGCTGACATTCATCAGGACCTGTAAGACTAGAAGCCAGTTTTAATTAAGATAATTGTGGGATGAGTGTGCACAAAACATCTGATGCTGATACAGCACAGCCTGAACCCTTGGTCGTGTTTGGACCCACATTCAAGCTTGGAGGCATCTAAATCTTGGAGTGCTGTGGGAGGTGGCACACAGGTGTAATAAGGGATTTTGTCTCACAGCCTGGTCTGGACACAGCACAGCCAACTCCAACACAACTGGTGCCAGGCTTGGACTAGGAAATCTTGCTGGACCTAGGCTGACTCCAATTAATAGCTTGGGTAAACCAGTGCAGTGGTACAAATTTGAGTAGTTCATGGATTCCACACTCAGAGGTTTTCTGCCTCCCTCTCCCCTTTTCCCAGTTCCTCAGAGCAGTTTGTGTTCCTGCCTCCCTGCTGTAGTTTTGCCTGCCTTCTGTTTTTTTCACAGCTCTCTGGAACAGAGCACCACATCATACACTGAGCTGTGAAAAAGAGGAAATGCTGTGCTTCAAAATGAGGTGAAGTTGGGAATAAATCCCACAAGTCAGCTCAGCTGTGGGACTTCCCGACAGCTAATGCCTCTGGCTTACCTCAGGGAAGCTGGAGGCTACATTCCTTTACCTTTTCCTGGGAAACCTCTCCTGCTTCCTAGAGCAGTGTCCTACCTTCCAAACCAGAAGGTATTTTGGCATGAGATAACCTTTGGTCTCTGCTGCTGCCCCATTCTGGGCTGTGGATGTATCTCAATGTTCATGGAGCATGGACAGGAACTTGGGTCTGGTCACCTCAAAGTTTACCTGGAGTAATTTGTTAAGAGCTGAATGAGGTGCTTGAGGTGGGAATGCTCCAACAGGAAGAAAGAAAAGCAGGTTACACCCAGGATATTTTGCTGCTCATTTGGTAGGATGCTTACCTGGGAACTGGAATATATTGTTATACATGAAGTCCTTGGTAAGACCTTTTTGGTTTCACTATTAAGCCACACAAAATCAAGTCCTCATAGCCCTAATGTGTAAAAAATTTCTGCGCATGTGGACTGTATATTTAAAAGAAATACTTAATAGAAAATGTTAACCCACAAAGAGAATTTAGTATTGAGCTATATGATTCCCATTTAATATAGACAATTTGAACTTTTGTCACAACAAGAGGCTCTCAAACACTTGCCATACACACTCGTGGGACCTGGAGAATTAGGACCAACATATCTAGCGTGATTTGTAATTGAACATCTTATTTTCTTGAAGTATTAATGGTGAAGTAGAGGTTATTCTGTTTCTTGTGTGCATAACAGACACCAAACTCATACCGCAGCCAAATTACAGATTTTTATTTCAAATCCTCTCCAGTGAGGCAATCAAAATGCATTGATAGCCTACGTGTTGCTGAGACAGAAATCCAAGCCAAAATACATCTGAGTTAATCTGTAAATGTAAGAAAACCCTACAGATGTGTGAAAAGAATGTTTGAAAATCAAGAGTTGCCAAATATTATTTCAAAATCCACTTGGGCCAATAAAGAGGAGGAAGGAAAATGCACAGCGATCAGGGAGTCTACATTCTTAATGCTCTCAGTGTATGATTCTTAAAAATATTGAGAAAATGTCTTTCTATGACATTAATAATACTTTTATATGGAATATAAATGCACAAGCTCCAGTGACTCAGCATTTGTATGTGAAAGCAAAGGTAGAACAAAGCAGGGAAGGGATGCACACGTTTTTCCTCTTTTTATGTTATTACAGGAATCTCTGATTAGGCTTTGAGACCCTCAGGTGGTCTACACAGAATCAGGAAACCAGGGAGTGCTCACTGTGGGGGAGTTAAGGGTAAGGCACAAGAAGAGGAATTTGTCTGAATGTGGGTGTCAAGCTGGATACCCTGTCTCCTCTTATGTCAATGTTCTGTGGCAAATCTGCCTTACTGGAAATCACAGAATGGTTTGGGGTGGAGGGGATCTTAAAGATCAGCTCATTCCAGCCTCCTGCCATGGGCAGAGACACCTTCCACCAGACCAGGTTGCTCAGAGCTCCATCCAACCTGGCCTTGGACACTTCCAGGGATGGGACATCCACAGCTTCTCTGGGCAGCCTGTGCCAGGGCCTCACCATCCTCACAGGGAAGAATTTCCCTAACATCTGATCTAAACCTGCTCTCTGTCACTTTGAAGCCATTCCCCTTTGTCCTGCCACTCCATGCCCTTGCAAACAGTCTCTCAAACTTTTCCATCAGCCTCCTTCAGGTACTGGGAGGCCACAATTAGGTCACCCCAAAGTCTTCTTTGTTCCAAGCTGAACAATCCCAATTTTTCCTTGGCCTTTTGAACCCCATAGGCAGAGGTTGCAGGAGTAGCAGCTCTGCTGGGGAAGGCCTAGGGATTATGGTGGAATTTGAAGGAATCCTGCACATGGCAGAAAACACAGGCTGAGGTGCCTCAGGAGGAGCGTGGTCAGCAATTATGGAAATTTATTTTCTGCCAGTCTGTACTTGGCCCTGGAGGACCTCACCTGGAGTACCATGACTGCCTTTGAGCCCTCCAGTTCAAGAGAGGTGTTGAGCAAGAAGAAAGGGTCCAGAGAAAAACACTTAAGCTGATGAGGGGTCTAAAGCATCAGGGTACCAGGGGAGCTGAGGTTGTTCAGCATGGGGAAGAGAAGGCTGAGGTGAACCTAAGGCAGCTACAGCCACCTGAAGGGGAGTCACAAAGGTGATGGAGCCAAATTCTTCCCAACAAGGGGCAGCAGCCACAAGAGTTGGGGCTTGGGAAGGTCGCACTGGACATTAGGGAAAGATCTTCCAGCAGGAGGGTGGTGCAGCAGCAGGACAGGTCACCCAGGGTGGCTGTGGGTGCTCCCCTCTCAGGAATTTACAGAATTTGGCTGAACAAAGCTGACCTGACACAGCACTGGTTGCTGCCCGACCATCCTGCTGTGAGCAGAAAAATCCAGTGCTCCCCTCCTGTGAACATCAGGTGTTTTTAGCCCACTCAGCCCCTCCATCCTTCTCCTGGGTTTAGCCTGTGGCTGCTCTCTTATTACTGTTCACACAAAGCAGGAAAAATAGATCCTGAGGGGGTGTGGCACTGCAATTAATTCCAGGTTTTCACCTAAAAAAGAGAAAAAAGCAAATTTATTTATCAGCATTGGAAAGGTAAGAGACCTGTCATGTTTTTTATTTGTTTGTTTGTTTTGGGGTTTTTTGGGGTTTTTTTTGTGGGTTTTTTTTTTGTTTGTTTGTTTGTTTGTTTTTTCTGGTAATATTAAATTTGCTTTTAGAAAATTAAGATCCTCTGGTAGCTGACACACAGGAATTTGTGTATGTGTGTGGTTTGCTTGGAGCTGTTGCAGCAAATTCTTAAATATGGAACAGCCAGAAAAAATGCATTTCTTTTTTTCAATAGGCACTCCTACAATAATTTAAAAATAGTAAACTGGGGCAAGGTAAGTATCACAGAGCCTGATGTGAAAAAAAATACATCGATAGAAAATAAGGAATAGAATATGTGATGAAGATTGACACTGTAAGTAAAAAAGGAAGAGGGAAAAAATAACACAGAATAATGGAAGATGCAAAGTGATTAGGGAGCACCAAGAGAGATGGGAATGGAAAGTTGGTGACAGATGAGGCTGATAAGGCAAAGGGCCTAAAGGAATTCCTCGCCCCAGTAATCACAAAGGGAGCAGAAGGCAATATCCCAGGAACTGGGATTTGTTTTCCTCAGGGAAGGAAGGAAAATGTCAAAAGGTTTTACTCTCGCACTGGAGTGGATAATAAGGCAATTAGTACTATTAAAAAGTTCTCAGAGCACCCAGACCGGAGTAATAAATCACATCCTGGGATTGTAAAGGGAGTGGGAGATGCTGGAAATCTTTTGTGGGACATTTGTGATAACTTACTAGAATGAGAATTACTGAGGACTGGTGAGTGTTTAATGAAGTTTGGGCATTTACAGATCTGTAAGCTTGACTGCACTTGACCTCGGGAGAAACTAGACACTGGTGAGTCATGGCTGTGGAGATTTGTAAGTGGCAACATGAATATATTATTAAAAATATACTATTTTAACATACATGCCATGGGAGAAGTATATGATAGAAATTATTTGGAGTCTGATGCACAAAAGATTTATGCAAATAATATCTATTAATAGGATTTCTCAGGGCAAATCCTTTCTTTTCAATGAAGAAGAGCAATGGTATGCTTATGATTTACTTTTGCAAAGGGTTTTTGATGTTTTTACAATTTCAAATGGTGTTTTTCTCTACATTAGGGATATTAGAGAGGAAGCAACTGGTAACATTTTACAAAGCTCTGTAAATATGTGAACTATGCAGTTTTTCATCCACAGGTTGAATAAGAAAGGAGAGGAATACAAATCCTTCATATGCTGTACCTACACACACCTTCTTTTGGTCTCCACACCTTTGTATTGCTTGATGCATTTCAGAAAGAAACATGATTTCTTTATAATATGGTTCAACTGCTGCCAATAAAAACAAAAATAAAAATAAAATATTAAAAATAAAAGGCAAACTCCTCTGCTTGATATTGTGGCCTGGTTGAATCCTGTGTTGCCCAGAGGAGCCAGATCTTCTTATCCCCATCCACCCCAGGGATTGGAGCTGGGAGGGCTGCCTGTGGTGGGGTGACAGGGTATGGACTGACAGCCCAGGCTCATCCTACTCCCAGCCTGGAGCAGCCTGAAATGAAAAAGGGCTGAAGGAATGAGACCAGGCAGGGGAAGGTCACAAGCTGCAGAGGGTGTTTCATTTACCTTCTTCTACAGCTGTATTCAGTTCCTTCCTTGGGGAGCACCGCAGGGACCTCTGTTCAAGGACAAAATAAAGAAATAAGGAAATGGGATGGAGAAATCTGAACCTCTTGAGGGGAGCAGCCCCTGTAGAAAACATTTGGATAAACCAGTCCCTATCCAGCTGGCAGAAGGAATCAGCTGCCAGAAGATGCCAATGAAAGGGTGGAAAAGATGCTTCCCAGAGAGCTTCCACAGTGCCCAGCACCAGCAGCACACCCCTGACTGGGCTGGCTGGAGGAAACCAGAGAGGCAGGAGCTGTGGGAGCAACAGCCAGTGCGGAATAATCACCACTGGGAAAAGAAGAGAAGTGTTCAGGGACACAAAGGTCTTCTCCACCTATTAGTGGTTATTTTCTTCTTTCTTTTGCATTCAGTCAGAGTCGGGATTGAAGCATGAGAGATGGATTTTTGTGTTTGGACTCAGTTGTTTCTTAATTCTTAACTATAATACAGTGAATGCTACAGAACTTTTAGCTAACAAGCTAAAAATGAAAAAATGGAGCTGCATCTTGCTCGTTACAAGGTCTTTTAAGGTCTAACTATCCAATTAAAAACTAACATCTCTATTATTTATACTTTTGACTCAATGACCAAACACCTGTGACCTGCAGTGCAGTACTTTCTATTTAACCAAAAACTACTACTTAAAACCAAGAAGAAGAAGGAACAAGAAGGAAGAAGAGACAATGCCCAAGAACTTCCATCTTGTCCCATACCTATTATTATATTCTAAAACCCCAAATTCCAAACCCTTCACCATGTGAAATTACACATTTCTATTCGAACTACTCACCAGTGATTCTAACACTCCATCACTTAATTTTGGAAGCATTCTCCAAGACCTCAAGTCAAAAGCAGTGTTCTTCTGGGGCTCAGTGCCAGAAAACACAGAAAATTCAAAACTTCCAGGCTTCAGGGCTCCAACACCCACTTACAGTGGCCACCCTGCCCAGTGCACTGACAGCATCTGTCTGAAGGGCTTCTTCTCCAGGGCTTGTGCAGGCCCAGATCCCAGACAGGGGTCAGTGGCACATGAGCATCCCTGCAGGGTGGCTGACAGACCCTCACAGATCCTGCAGTTCTCCTGTGGTTCCCAAGGCTGGGGGACCTGGTGGGACCAAAGTGCAGCTGCACTGCAGAGGCCACTGAGCTGCCAAGGTGACCTTGACAGGACAGCCAGAGCTGGGACCTTGGCAGGCTCCTGTCCTGCTGCCATCTGAGGAGGAGTTCTCCTCCTCCCCAGCTCCCCATGGACAGCAGTTCATCCTCCAACACAGCCTCAGCTCTGCTCAGCACCTGCTGTGCCAGTTTAGATGTCCAAGCTCATCTTCGGTTGAATTTCAGCACTTAGGAAAAATAAAGGCATAGCTGAAGCTGAATCCCGCTGGAATCTGTTGGATCCCAGAAACCTGGAGATTTTCAGCTTTCTGTGCTTTCAGGCACAGACCCCCTGGAGAACACTGCTTTTGACCTGAAGTCTTACAGACAGCTTCTAAATATGAGTGGTGAAGTAGAAATCACAAGTGTGTAGTGAATTAGAAGCGTGTGCTTTCACAGGGTAATGGGTTTTAAATTTGAGGTTTTTAGAGTATAGTAATAAGTATAGGACAAGATGGAGATTTTTGGGTGTTGTCTCCTTTGTTCATCTTTCTTCTTCAAAGTTTTCAGGTAGTAGTTTCTGGTTGGTCAGTCAGTGTCACTCTAAGGGTCATGGGAATCTAGTTATTGGGTCAAAAGTATAAATAATATAGGTGCTAATTCTCTACTGGACTGTTTAGCCTTAAAAGACTTTGTAGCAGTTGCCTCTGTGGCCGTTTTTCCTCACTTCTAGCAAGGGGCTGGAAGTGCTGTCATACTTTCTGTACTTTCTGATACGATATAATAAACATCCAAGCCCAAACACAAGAAAAACTGTTTCAACTGTTTCTGTTAATCCTGGCTCTGAGAAGAAGACAGATGAGACTGATTGACAAACCACTAATTAGGTGGTGCAAAGCCCCTGCACCTCTGCCCACAGAATTAACCTGCACAGGTTAACAGGTTAACCACAGAATTAACAGAAAGTGTGGGAGGGAGCCAGCAGTGGCTGTGTGTGCCCATGTGTGTGCCCAAGCAGGCTCCATCCCCTGGGGTTTGTGCACTGGGACCCACCTGAGTCCTTGCTTCACCTCGAGGTGTCAAAGCTAATTCCTGCTTTTCCACGCCATGGAACATGGACAGGACACAGCCATACCCCCGGTGCTCTGCAGCAGCTTCTCTCCATGTGTGGGACTGAACCCTGAGGCTGGCAGGGACATCAGGAGCTCAAAGCAGCTTTACCTCAAGGGGCAGCAGGCATCCCAAAAGAGCTGGTTATGCCTGTGCAGCAGGAGATAACACCAAAAACACAACCTGATCATCCCTAATTTCTGACCAGTCCCTACATTGCCTCACCTTTTGTGTTGTTATTGTTTTGAAGGATTCAATATGTTTCCCTGCAGGTGTTTTCCCTCTTGAATTCTTGAGCTCTACCCCAAACTGTTCTCAGTTTCTCACCTCTGACTGTAATTGTACCCCTCTAGTCTGAGCAGAGGCTTTCTGGGGGCTTCCTCAGAGCCTGACTCGAGGTTGCACAGCTGTGCTGTGCCAGAGCTGGGCTTTGGCTCCTTGGTACACAAGCAGCTGAGCTCCCTGGGGAGGCTGCAGAGACTGGGAGAGCAGCACTGCACTGCCTGTGTTATGGTATGGTGTTGGATCCCAGAAACCTGGGTTTTTTAAGCTTTCTGTGCTTTCTGACACTGAACCCCTAGAAAACACTGCTTTTGACCTGAGACCTTAGAGAAAACTTCCAAATTTGAATGATGAAGTTAGAATCACAGGTGTGTAATTAAATAGAAGTGTGTGCTTTCACATAGTGAAGAGTTTTAAATTTGAAGTTTTTATAATATAGTAATAAGACAAGATAGAAGATTTTAAGTAGTGTCTCTTTCAGTGTTCATCTTCCTTCTTCATAGTTTCAAGTAGTAGTTTCTAGTTAAACAGTTAGTACCACACTGAAAGTCATGAAAATTTAATTATTGAGTTAAAAGTATAAATAATATAAGTGTTATTTCTCTATTAGACTGTTGAACTTTAAGAGACCTTGTAACTAGCTAGATTGGTCTCTGTTTTACTCACTTTTAGCTGGTAGCTAGAAGTATTGCTAAACGTTCTGTATTTGTAAAAAAGATTTAATAAACAACCAAGCCCAAACACAAGAAAGTCTGTTTCCTTCATGTATTTTTTAATCCTAACTCTGAGTAAAAACAGAAGAAACTCCAGATACTAATTAAGTAGTACAAAACAGCCCCACTGTTACAGTGTGGGGATTTTGGGAAAGACAACCAAACCTGTAAAGCCATGCTTTGCTCCTCAGGTCACACAGATGGGCACTGTCCCATTCTTACTGACTTGGGGGTGACAAGGCAATGCCCACAGCTGTTACCCATCATTTTTGCTGCTCCTGAGGAGCTACATGATATTCAAAACTGGTGTTTGCTGAGTGAAATTTGAGCACAAGTAGTTCTTCAAATTGCTAAAAGTGATACCATTCCTGTGCAACATGTATTATTCTCAGTTTTGGGTTTGGGTATTTTCCAGCCTGCTCAGCATCAGGAGACACAAACAGTCTTGTTTTCTCCTTGCTTCTTCCTTGATCCCCTTCAAGACAATGATGGATGGACAAGTAGTGATGGATTTGATCTCCCCAGAGCCGATATCTAAACTTAAATGGTGGTGTGAGCCATCCACAGGTGTTGCTGACTGATTCTGGATTTCAGAGAGAGCTCCTGTCCCTTGAAAAACAGGCTCCATTTTTCAGAGAAGGCAAAAGGTGTTTTGTGCAAGAAGTTTCTTTCTGAAGAGAGAAGACACACCCAGAGCCAGACACAGAGAGCTGAAGTGTTAGCATCAGTCCTACTCCACTGAGAAAACACTCCTGAGTGACTTCCAAAATCAGTGTAATTTGGTTTTGTTGTTGTGTGTGCACCTCTTTTCCTAATTTCCAGCATTGCAAGAAGTAGGAAGTCTATTGTGTTATTACCTAGATTACCTAATGTAGCTTTCCTTGGCTCAGCAATCAGTGACTTAGGCCATTACAAGTTCAAGAGCGGATCAGAGGCACCAGTCAAAGGCTCCAAACATTTTTGTTGGAACAAATTTGCAAACCTCACTAAAAGAATTTACAGACAATACTGGTAAATAAGAGTATAAAATTAATGTCTGGCAGGTCACCTCCCAAAGGACTCAACCTGTGGTGCAGAGGGATAGAGACAATTTTCAAATGGTCATTCCTGTCTCTTTCTTTTATGAAAACTGTCTATTTTGTGGCCAAGTGGTATAAAAGCAAAATAATTTAGAAGAGTTGTTTTAAAGCTGAAATCAGGTTCTCATGAAATCTGTCTCCCAGTCTTTCAGTAGGTACATGGTTGTTATAAAGAGGATTATCATCACCCACTCATCATGTCCATCAAAACAAGAACAAGAACAAATCAGCTTTAAAGTAAAGAAGATTTAGGATGAGGAATACAGAAAACTTCCTAATGATGGGAATCACGCAGCGCTGGAAGACATAACCCAGGAATGCCCTTATATAGCCATGACTAAAATCTGTATTGTTGCACAGAGGGATTTAAATCACTAAATCACAATGACATAAGAACCTTTAATCCTGGCATCTGCTATATTTGTAACTGGAATGTTTTTCCAGTCTTTTTTTTTTTTTAGATCCTTTAATAATACGCCAGTGAATTGTATAAAACAATGAGTGGCATTTGCATTATCTTGCTGTGATCTAGAAAAGAGGTGGGGAAGCAACATTTGAAGGTGACACAAAATTATCTAGGTTAGGCTAAGCCAATGGAGAGAAAATAATTCCCAGAAGTTTTGTCCAGTCTGAGCATGAAGGCAGTGGGACAATGAAGCTGTGTTGGTTCTCATCTATGCAAAATCATGTCCAGCAGATGCAGTGACCTGAAGCCCTCTGCACAGTGCTTGGTCCTAAATCACAGACAGCAAAGTCAGGGAAAGACTGGGAAATTCACCTGGAAGCTCAGTGTAAGACCTGTGGTCAAATCACAAACAGGATGTTGGGGGATATTTGCAGTGGAATTGAAAATAGATTCAATATTATGACATTTCAGTGCCTTTAAGGTTTAGTGCTTCCCCTGGAATACTGGATCTGGTTCTGGTCAGCCTGATGCTCTGCAGAGACCTGCTCAGAAGAGCTGGTTTAGCTTAAGGAGCTTACTCAGATCTCTCTGCATATAGGAATAAGCTCTGGCTCTCTCCTAGGAGATATTTCAAAATATCTCCTAGGAGATATTTCAAGGGTCTCATGGTAGGTGACTGTTCTCCAGCACCTTTCACAACAACCAGGTTTTCTCCCTTAAACAGAAGCAGCCCTTTCTCTATCAAGACATAGAAATGTAAGGCATGATTCATGAAAATTGTGAGAGAAGTTGGGAAAAAAAAAACCCAAATGAAAACTGAGGAAGCTGATTTACACAGCAAGCAATCAGAACTGCACAAGCTAAGAAAACCAAGAGCAGGCAGACCTGGTAGTCATTTCTGACTTTTTAATAGTAAGACAGCAAAACCCCTCAGTGACAGAGAGGCAGGGGATGAGAAGGGAGGAAGGCTGCTCCACACAATGAGGGGAGGAAGCTTCACTGCCTTGACAGCCTTGCAGGATTAAAGAAAATATCCTCCTCTCCTCAGCTGATGGGACAACCAGCAGCTGTGCTGGAAGGGCTGAAACAAGAGCAGCCCCAGGGCTTGGGTTGCTGCATGTCAGATTACGACTTCACTTAATGTTGAAGCTGGATTCTCTTATTTACTCTTCTTTCACCAACAAGCAGTTTAATCACTGGTTACCCCCTCACACAGCTTCTGTGTTTTTTTTCCCAGCATGCCTGGCCCAGCTACCTCCAGAGACAAACTATCCCACTCCCTGGATCAGCCCCAGTGATCTCCTTAGCCGTTTCTGAGTGAGAGCACAGTTGCCAGCTGTACAGAAGGAAAAGGGGCCACAGGGACAAGCTTGAATGTGCACCTGGGAGCAAATGATGACCCAGATTGCTAGGAGTGAAATGCGTTCATGCCCTCACCTTTCCAGGTTCCTGCCAGGCCATAACTGCAGAGGCACACCAAGGTATCCTGGGTGAGAAACAGTGCACACACTCATTTACAACATCCCACTGACCCTATTGCTTCTAATTCCCTGGCTTCACAATTCCCTGCCTTGGCTTTTAACAGAAGCACTATATTTGTCCCCTTCTAGTCTTCTTTAAAAAAGGCACTAAGCTTTCTGAGCTTCTCAGCATCATCTGCCGATTTTCCTGCCCATGGAGTAATTCTTCCCTTGTTTTTCCTTTTTGTTACTAAAAAAATACCCTTAAAATGCCTTATTAGTATAAGCAAAAAATAGGAAAAGTATTTTATTTTGTGCTTTAGACTTTCTGATTTTGCCTCTGTATGCTCATGCTGAGCTTTTTTTTTTAAATTCATTTTTAGATATTTGACCTAGTTTCTATGTTCTGTACTCTCCCTTCTTGCACTTGAGATCATAGAGGAGCTTGTGATTTCACAGATATCTCCTACCGCATTTCCTATCCTTTCTACACACTGGGATATTTTGTGATTCTGCTGCTACAGTCTTTTGTTTGCTTGTTTTTT